>QVQU01247644.1:0-13936 GCA_003456935.1 Machilis hrabei
AACGATCATAGTTTTTAGTGTGATCAAATTAGTTTTTATATAATCCACAACTGCTTCAGAGGTAAGGCAGTGTAGCTCATAATAATAAATAAATCAAACAAAAATGTTTTTTTTTATGAAGATGGCTGACAGCAAAACAGTAACTAATAACCAATTAACTACGATAAAGAATGGCACAATTACAATTTTTTTACTAAATATAAACTTACCGTTCGATGTGTAAAGTCAGGAAGAACAACTGTCACTGTAAAACTTCTCACAAGTTTGGGGTTCGGCTTGCGAATTCTAATCGAATCCCGTGATCCCATTTCTTGCTTTAACTTCACATGAATAAGGTTTGGCACTTTAGTCACAAGTGATAAACGTCTAGAAAGCTTGCGCCCAATTTTTTGACGTCTAGAAATTTTCTGCTCAGGAACTGGATTTAGAGTTGTTGAATTAACTTCCATTGTGGTTGCTACGCTGTTATAGTTATGCCATCACAAATAAATGTCCCTAAGAAACGCCTTTCTTGGTCAGTATGAAGTCAACTAGTTTGTTTGTTACATACTTAAATTTTTTGTAACGTTTTTGTCATTTATTTAATTTGGAAAATTAAATATTTAGAACACACACACACTGTTGCTTGTCAATTGCCACTGAATGGCACACACAATCACACTGTTTAGTAATCTAAAATTGTTATCAGTTACTGAAAATGTCAAAAGTCTCGATGTTTTTACTATAAATAAACGACAAATGACGTTAAATTTTGTTTTAAACCTAAAATATTAACTTATAAACACAAATGCACTTCTGTTCCACTGAGTCACCAACACGACAGCGAGAAGATAATAATTTTGTAAACTAACAAGCCAGTAATTCCGTAGTTAGCACATGTATTGCATTAGCGTCAAGAAAATGACACAGTCCACGCGCCACACACTTTCCGAACATACTGCTTAGTCGTTGTTTACATTCACCTGTTCAAATGAATTCCTGCAATGTGGTTGGCGAGTTGTCTGCGCAGGCGCAGAGCTAGATTTTCATCTGGTTGACTTCTGATACCTGGCACGTCTCATCTCCTCCTGGTGTGAATGAATTTGTTGTTTTGTACTGACTGGTATTTGGGATATTTTCTGTAGTAAATACATATGGAATAATAATACCCCACAAATGTTTTATTTATCGAATATGGTATTACTGTTTTACTATGTGCTTCTATGAATCATAGGTAAACATCTCCATTCTGCACACATTTTCGTACGTATAACCTTGCACGAAAATTAACAGTATTAAAATTATAGTGTTTTTTCCCACAGCAATGTTTAATCAGAGCAAGGTTAAAAAGGGATACTGCTTTCATTTAAATTGGCCACTTTTAGTGTCGTTAAACATAAAAGCAGTTACTATTTTGTTTTTAACATTTTTAAAAACTATTTGTTTGAAATACTAAGCAGATTTGTGCAATTGTTTTTATTTTATTTTATTGATTGACCACATAGGCTAACTGGTTTCTACTCCAAATAACATTGTCATAATGGATTATTGGAGAACTCCATATCAGAGCAATACTTTTCTCGCATTAAATACTATCCAGGAATCCAAACTTACACATAGTTCGATATTCAAACAAAAGTGAATTAAAACGAAGGTACGCTCGATAGTAAAGCTACTCAAATTTCGACTTTGTAATGAATATTTTTTTAGAATTTTCGTTTTAGCTTTCTTCATTTTTTCCTATCTGTTGTTCCAGATTAATAGTAAATCATTCATTTATAAAGTTCACACGGTTCCATTCGAAAACAAAAGCGATTATGTATGTTCTTTGCACTTCATTAGCTACTTACACGATCTTTCTGTATGTGAGGTAAGATTTGTACACAAAATTATCGTCAAGGTATATATTACAGAAAGATTCGTATTCAAAACGTTACTTCTAAATCTTCTGAACAATCAGTTTTAGGATTTTACGTCAATAACTTTGATCGGCTAGGACTAAATCTGAAAAGTTTTACGGATACAACAATTATAGTCAAAATATAAGTCCTAACCAAAATTAGAATATATATAAAATTATAATAAGCTAGTATTTGTATCCTGAAATGCTGTTTTTGTTGTTGTTGATTTTAAGGAAATTTTAGAATTAGTCACATAACTCAATCTACAACTGCTAGTTAAATCGCCTAATTAAAATTCTCCATATTCTATATATTAATATTTCACAAATATTGGATCCATTTCGAAGCCGTGGGAAAGCCAATGCTGAATATTTCTTGCCCATTAGTATTTTAGTGGATTAAACGAATTCTAGAACAAAAACTTTGTAAGCATAGTCAAATATAAAAAATACGTCTGAAATACAAATACAGTTTTTAAGAAATCCGTTTAAGATCTAGTCTGACAGACATATAAAAGATTTTAAAAGTAAAAAAAAAATTATATTTATAGGCTACGTCTCTCGGATTATTAGTTATACGTATTACTTTACAATTTTGTTTGTATCACAAATTTGTACCAATTTTTTTACAATTCTTGAAAAGAAATTATGTTATCTATTTAATGAGTGAATACACGTACATAGTTGTATGTTTGAAGTAACTATCACTTGTTTTGACCTATCTCTTACCCAGTTAAAGAAAATACCCATCGTGTTTCAAAGTTTATAACATTTTCTCTGCAGTAAGATAGGACAGAACAATTAATAATTATCATGCATTTTCAACCATTAATTATTTCACTGGAATCAACCTTACCATTGTAGATATGTACTAATTATTTTGGTAAAGGCTTTATTTTGCGCACGTATGTGCATGATTGTGAAATTATACAAACATTACTGTTTCATAAAACTAACTCACTTACGAGATAAAGTTGTAATCATAGCTCTTTATCATGGATATACAGGGTATGGAAAAACAATTGAAATAGTTATTAAATAAAAATACTTCTAATTCATATGGAGTTGGACCACTATTTGCCTTTTGTATCCGTCTTGTAATGGACTCAGTCAAGTAAGTTCTGAATAGCCGACCTGCTTGGTCTAGTGGTTAGAACAGCGCGCTCTGCTCCGAGAGGTTGTGGGGTCGAATCCCGTGAAAGGCATGGATGTTAGTGATGTGCATTCGTCTTCATTAATCATAATAAACATTGTTCAGCGCCCTTAAATGACCCATCAGGTGTCGATAGGACGTTAAACACTACTCATCATCTTCAAGTTGCTTGAGAGATGTTGGCGGAGTGAGTATGCTTCTCGCTTTAAGTAACCACAGTGGCTCAATGATATTTAAATCTGACGATTGTGCTGGTAAGGGAAGGTGTTTACTTTCATCTTTATGTTCCTCAAACAAAGAAGTTCAGGTTATGTGATCGTTACGCCATATTTTTTCGGTTATTAGCTTTGTATTCGGTAATCAGATGTCCAGCAATTGGATGTCTACTGTAGATGTTGGATTTGTGTAGCTCTCGACGGACTGTTTTTGTGGAAACGGGGTCTTCAAGATGAGTTTTGAGATATGCTCTCATGTTTGCTGCAGTAATTTTATGATTTTTAGATACAGTCCTTTTCAACGTCCATCGATCACTTTCAGTTAGTTTTGGTTTTCTGTTTGCTGTTGTTGTCAATTATTAACGTCCAGCACTGCTGCTGGACACTGAAGGATATAATTTTTGCCACTGAGTAGAACTTCGGGGCTGTTGACATTTTGCTAGGCACAGCGCGGTGCTAAGTTGACTATTGAGTTGAAGCTTGAAGAAGAAGTGAAGTTGAAGCTTTGTGGTCCGCTACGAAGATGTTTTACTGGGCTGAAAGTTAATTTTGTTGCTCGAGCCGTCGTTGTCGTGATGTTGTCCTTTGGATTTCAGGTTTGATGTGCAGTTCGAGTTGGCTACTCGGTTTGGTCTGATAACAGCTGCACTAGTTGACCGATGAGAGTCTTGAGTGGGTTGCATTTCTTTTTAGAGACAAGCGCAGCCTTTGGTGTAGGACTGGTTTTGGATGGTTCGGCGCTATGATGTATACCGAGTAGATCCAGTCCTTTTGCTCGTAGTCGGTTGGCCTCTTTGTGACTTTCAAGGAAAACTCGGATGTATGTGGTCTGTCGTCCAAGTGCCTTGGCCAAAATACGCACGCACTTCTTGACTTTGAAGTGCTGTTGGACAAGCGTTCTTTTGATGACAGCTAGTTTAGTGCGAAGATTGACTTTTGTCAAAACCGCAGTAGGCACTAATGTCTGTTCATCGACGTGGCTTGGTGATGTAGTAACACCAGAGGTGGAAGCTGGAATATCTAACGTCTTCTTAACCTGTTTGAGAGGTTTGGTCGCGGCTGGATTAATTTTGGAAGCAGAGGCAGTAGTGAGTGACTGAGTTTGAGGTTCAGTTTGCGAGGCTACTGGTTTTGGTAGGCTATCTTCTCTAGTTCCAGCGTAGGTGCTCTCGATGACGTGATTTAAGCGTGCCTTTAGATATTTCACCAAAGTTTTCCTGGTCTCCGGTTTCATCAACGATGTGTTGATTAGTACTGGCATGATGAATTATACCGCCGTCGAGCTCTATAAGATCGACCGTAATGAAGTCCCTCATGATGTTAAGGCTGCTTATGGCTGTCAAGTCCACCATTTGGAAATTGGCGTCCCCTGCGTCCTTCTCAGATCATTTGGCTTTACCCATAGTTGATACGTCGTCTCTCCGAAAGTTTTGGTTTTCGGCTACTACAATTCCTTTTAGTACCAGGCAACGTCTTCTTATGTTTTGTGTATGACGTCATAACATAATGGAGCAGTTTTTGTCACAGATGCTCCAGCTAAACAGGTACAAATAATCTGTCGCCTCTGAAAAGTGACAAGTCTTCCATTGTACAATCCTTTCACATCAGCTTTTACTCCAAACAATCTGCAATGCACAAAACTAGCACTAAACAGCTTAAATAAACAAAATACAATCACAATAATGTCATTTCAGTGTATCCAATAAAAACAAGTTTATTCCTACAGTGTCTAATGTTTCTATTATGCTGTCCATCCCCTGTACATTTATGAATATTCTCAGCACACGATCGTAAAAACTGGTATGTACAAATGCTATTAAAACATAACATTAAGGAATAGGATAAACATCATTTTTAATACTTGAAACGTTATATTTTAATAAAAGTGTAACGTACTAGTTTTGACGATCATATATTGCAAATAATCAACGATATATGACTCTCGAAATCTTGAACAAGAAATACTTCCTCGTGGTTTAAGTTTTAAGCTTTTACGGCCGTTGTTTACATCGTTGTTCACTGTTTTGGTTGAAATGTCGGTAAATATTAGACTTAAAACATGGTATAACATCCCCAAAACAATGAGCAACAGTTCACTTCCTCACGACGCTCTTAATTCGTACACTTTGAATGTTGTTTAACACTATGTTCACATGTGGACAGAATTAGTTTTCCTTCATTTTGAAATGTGAAGGTACTTGCACTTTATTTACAAACAACGGCCAAGCTAAAGTAATTTTTTATTTTTACCTTTATAAAGGCTAGAATATTGCCTTCTTATTATCATCGTATTTTTAATTTAACATAAAGATATTGTTTCAAAGTTACAAAATTATTTGCTGGACATTTAAATATCGTTGCATCTCCTAATGACCTACATCATGAAACTAGCGGTTCCTTATTATATTAAACATCCAGTGATAATGTATTTGACTTTTTCTGTAATCCATACTGCTAAAACATATTTTACACTTTTGGTTTGAAATGCAGGGAAATTCCATTATGAATATTTTAGAGTGTGCTCTCATGTCCTGACACTAAGTCTTTTTTATCTGTTTTATAACTTCGTGAGGAGAATAGACTACACCGGAAAGCGGAAATTCACTTCAGAAAACCAGAAATGGGAGTGACTTGCGACCCTTTTTCAGCCTTTCGATGTTGAGTTTTTCATAGGAAAAGTGCTTACGGAAACACTTTTTCCTGCTATCTCTGTCAGAATACCTATAAATATGAGCTTTTAAAGAGGCAAGTCATGCACTCAGACTTACTAACGACTTTGTAGACAAGATTTTCGTTTTGTTTTGTTCGAAGTTGGTCAGTTTATGATTGCAAGGCTATCAGTGTATGTGTATGTTTTCAATGTATTTAATGAAAATTATGAATTAAATAGATTCATTTTTCATATTACACTCAACTCCCAATTCCAAAACTACCCTCCTCACTAAAGGTATAGTGCGGTCCAAAAGTCTTGAAAACAATTCATAATTATTGGGAAGTTGCCTTTTGGAAAAACGCCGGAACACGTCAACTTTATTTTTTTGTTATAAGTATTTGAAACATAAACATTTATTTTTCTCCACTCTCCCATCATTATTTTAAATTGCAACCTCAGTTTTTTCCTCCAGAAACAAAAACTACTAGTTGTTCTGAGTTCAGTGATACCCCATAAGTGGGGTCTAAAGTAAATAGTTTTCAAGACACAGAGGTTCAAACATCCAATAAACGATAATTTGTGTACTTTAATTATTTCCAATTAATGTTTGTAGATGTTTAAGCAAAGGTGTGTTGCAATATTGCAACTTCAAAACAGAAACAACAAAGCTGTAAAATAAGCTGCTGGAAACAAAACAAATTTATAGTACATATCAGTGAAGCATTTCGTTAGTAGATGTTTTAGTGTGGCGTTCCTTGCGTAGTAGAACTATATTTGTGCGGTAAAATAGTTCGTTACTTGTCTGAAAAAAAGAATTGATATTTTTATAATGATCGGGCATGGTGAAAATATCAGATAACAGAATGGAGTATTAGTTCTTTTTAGTTAAAACTATCCTGACCAGTTAATAACTCAGCCATGCGTGAGTAAAATTGCCAGAAAACTCGAAGAGACTGGACAAGCGCGAGATATTCAACGCAGTGGACGCCGTATATACTGTTGATATGTGTTGGAAGTACTGGATGATCCTCACACATCGAGTCGACAAATTTCTTCTCATCATGGCATTAGCCATTAAACAGTTCAGAGAACTCTGAAAGAAGAAAAATACCATCCCTATATAATGAGACGGGTACAAGAACTTAATGAAGATGACGGTGATCGGCACCTTCAGTTTTGTGAAGGTATGACGGAAAAGTTCAATAATGAACGGTGAACCTGACTTTCTTGACAGACTTATTTTAGCAATGAAGCTATATTTTGTTTGAACGGGGACGTGAACAGATACAACTGCTGGTTCTAATCCGATTAAAATCATCATTGGTCGCAAGTTACTCATACACAACGTCGAAAGAAATTGAATGTTTGGGCTGGTTACGTGAGGTGTCATATTTTAGGTCCATATTTTCTCGATTTGACTCCTAAATGGAGAGATGTACTTAGATTTTCTTAGTTTCGAACTGATACCGGCTTTATCCCAAATATTCCCGAACGATGCGGACCCAGATATTCCTAGCCTCAATATTTGGTATGAACATGACGGTGCGCCACCACACTTTGCAGCTCCCGTTAGGCGGTATCTGGATGAAATACTCCCCAGCCAGTGGATTGGCAGGCGTGGACCTGTGAATGGCCGACCCGGTCCCCTGACATTTATTCCCTTGATTTCTTTCTTTTGAGATATTTAAAGGCAAAAGTACATCGGAGCCGACCCAGAAATCTTCAAGAGCTGAGAGAAAGGATAACTATTGAGTGCAGTGCGTCAGAGGTAATGTTGCCGAAGAATTTCACAATCGTATTTTCTACTGCCAAGAGAGGCAAGGGTGGCAGTTTGAACATTTAATTCGATAGGTTGGTAGGATGTATTTTCTTTAACAATTGTTTATACATTTTCACTCTATCGAGATTGTTTTATTTATACCAGATACTTATCACTTCAGCTTTAACGATTGATTATTAATAATTCCCTGTGTTTGTGTAACAACAAACATCACACATTATTGGAACCTTTGCTTGTGTGAAAAAACCAGGGGTTGAAAACAATTGAAAATTAAATGNGAAATATCGTTCATGAACAAAAACATTAGGATCGTTATTATTTTGCTCCTCGAATAAGCATTATTCTTAAACCAATTCCATTTTGCTCTTTGTAAAGATATCGTTTAGAGATTCTTATCCTTTAGATAACTTGATTTTGTTCACAAATATATTGTTCTCAAAAGGACAAAGAAGTTGTTCTGGCACTTCTGCGATCATAATGTGCTAATACCTTAATTATAAATTTATAAATGTCAATTATAAAGAAATCCCACGTATTTCTTAGATTCTGTTCGAAGTTATGGCACTTAACGGTTAAGGTAATTTCCACTGGCACATCACAACGGATTTGAACCGTTACCATCAGCACTCAAGAAATGCTTCAGGTGTCTATTACAAGTTTTGCCCTACACTGTCACTTTGGTTGTGTTATATTACAATAAGTACAGGATATACAAAGGGTATATACCGATGTAACATGGTTGTGCTTTATCTTCCAACAGTTTTCACAACTCAGGTGTGATGGAGAGTCCCTTCATGTCACAAAGACGCCTCAGGATAGACCCCTATCCAATGTTGCCACTCACGCAACATGAAGTCGGAGGTGGGTTCTTTTATATCGGACACCTACCGATGGGACCCCATTTAACGGCTCTCCTGGAAGACTCCTACGATAATGCCTTACATGTGGAGTGCTACACAGGCAGACTCGTAGGATAACCCTTTATATCCAGAGCAATGAGTGTGCACCGGGAATCGAACCAGAAACCTCCCAAACGTCAGCGTTTAATGGAGGAAACTGTTCTTCGAAGATACAGAACAAAGGATAAATTAAGGACGGACAGACATGAAGTCCCCTCATACCAATTTCATGTTCCCATAAACTTAAATATCAGCACATACACATACATTTCGACAGAACCCCCCAAACAATACTGATATTGGCGGCACGAACTTTCAGATTTTATTATATCCAACAAAGATAANCATTTTCCATGATCGTCTTTTGAAAGTTAAGGGTATGGAGCACTCTTAATTGNACACACTGGGCATAAAATATATAGCAATATATTAAAGCGCATTTACTACAAAATACTGCAAACTTACCAGGGAACACAGCGTGATATCATATCTGCAATTAAATTAACTCACAATTACTTATACTTATATACAGCGATCGCAAGGCACTATGAGTTGCAAATTTCCATTTGGTTGGACTTCTCCTTTTCGTTATGCAACGTTGTACACTGAGATGTCATCAGTATTTTTGTTGTCTAAATTGCAGGAGTCCTGCAACTTTTTCGAAATGATCATTCATTTTTTGTTCTTTCGTAAGAACGATAAGAAAAACATTCTGCACATGAACAAATCAATTTGTTTCTATTAGGTTGAGCAGAATGTTATTGTTCAGTTTTATTTTGGTTTTGTTCTGAACAAAATTTTTACGCTAACTTAATTCTGGTTTTAGTTCGGAACAGAACATTACAGAACAAAAAACATCTGTTCCAAGAATTGCTCTTTTCAACCCCTGAAAAAACAAGTCACAAATTAAACATTTGAAATAATTAAAGTACACAAATTATCGTTTATTGAATGTTGGACCTCTGATTCTTGAAAACTATTTACTTCAGACCCCACTTATGGAGCATCACTCAACTCAGAACAAATAGTAGGTTTTGTTTCTGAAGCTATAAAATGGAAAATTATTAACAATTTAGTATTTTAAAACGTCAATTGCGCGTGCATTCTGGTCGGATGTGAATATTAAATTCAGCGTACAAAACTCTAACCGTAAAAGTTTAGTTTATTGCAATTGACGATTCTCCATTGTCAGAGAAATATGACCAACGATATAGAGATTTGTATATTGCGCTCTACTGGCAACTATTACGAAGATGTTTGGGGTGTCCTTGAAAGATGTAGGCCCTACTGTAAGGGAAAACTAATGTAAGTAAATAAATAAACACTAATTCAACGTAATACAACATGTTCAGACCTTTACTCTAAGATTGCTTTTAAACAAATTTTAGATTGCTTGACTTGTTATGAATTTAAGGTCCCGTGTTTCTGACATGTCTAATGGAGACTCCATCTGCGTTGGAACAACGCTTTAGCAAAGTTGAATTTTGACACGCACTCAAAACATAGCAGGTGGTGGGTTCTTTTACATCGAACACATACCGATGGCATCCCACTTGGAACGTCCCCCCCGGAAGATGCCACGATCATAAATTAATGTGTAGTACCACGCTGGTAGACTCGTAGGATAACCCTATATACTCAAGGCTAGGAAACCGCCCTGGGATTTGAACCTGAAACCTCCTGGTCAGAGGCAAGCACTTTACTACTGAGCTAATTTGTCCGTCTCAAATGTCAAGGAAAAACAAACAAATTTGTATTTAAACAACCAGGTCAGTTTTTGTCGTACATATAGAATACGATATGAGAGGAAAATGTGGTCATTTTAATAGAAAAGCCATAAGAATTGGTTAAAACAGCGTTAAATGNCGGTGTTTACGGAGCTGAAAATTAAAACTTTCGAGAATTCGATTTCAAACGTAAAACAGTTAAATAATCGATATACAATTTACTTCTAAAAAGAGTAGATGAGCTTTTTTTGTCTTTGGGATGATTTCACAGTTGAAAACACGTTTTTTTTCCACGAGTTCTAAACAATGTTATTCCGAAATATAATACGAATTCAAATATTGTAACACAAAAGGTCTGTCTTTATCTTAATATCCATTGCTACTTACAAGGGAACTATCGGAGTCATCGATCGAGGTGAGAAGTAAATCCGGTGACATCCGATAGAGGATGTAATGCCAATTCCAATGCATGCAACCAAATATTCAGAATATTGTTCTGTGTGGCCCAAATGACCAAAAACTGTTTGTACATTGGAGATATCAAGCAGGTAGAAAGAATGGGAAGCAGATGGTTGGGTGCGCAGTGGTAAGGAGTTGGGCTCTAGAGACAGAGGTCAGTGGTTCAAATCCGGTGATTGTTTTAACAGAGTACATATATGTTAATTGTATAAATAGTTTCTGCACTTTGACGTTGTAATGCAATGACGTTTGGTTTTGCAAAAATGGTTATTATTTTTTTATTAATTTTTTGTTTTGTTTTTATTATGATATGTATTATTACAATTGATCGTGTTAGCCAAGTAATTGTTTGTTTATCTACTTTGATACGTTTAACAAATCACACATATAATAACTACATTGCTGATGAATATTTGCAAACACGTTAACTGTTTAGTATTCTGAAAAGTGAGTGTGGAAATCACGGAAAATATACTGAAAACATAGAAACTGTTCACAGTGAGCACACTTGATGCACGATGATTCTTGGTATCCAATGATTGACAACAAATCAAAGACAGTTCGTTTGGGAAACAAAGTTAAACGGGAGTAAGGCAGGGACCAGGACGCTCATTGAAGAAGCCAGCTCTGTGCCATGAATAAACAAAAGATTAATAAAAAAAATAATAACCATTTTTGCAAAATCAAACATCATTGCATTACAACATCAAAGTGCAGAAGCTATTTAAACAATCAAAATACGCGTATATGTACTCTACTAAAAAACAATCATCGGGTTCGAACCACCGACTTCTGCCTCTACGGCCCAACTCCTTACCACTGCGCCACCCAAACATCTGCTCCTCTCTTTTTCTATCTGCTTGATATCTCCAACGTACAAACAGTTTTTGGTCATTTGGGCCACACAGATCAATATTCTGAATATTTTATTGCCCACATTGGAATTGGCATTACATTCTCTATCGAATGTCACCGGATTTACTTCTCACCTCGATCGATGACTCCCACAGTTCCCTTGTTAGAAATATTCGTGAATAAAAATGCAATCGAAGGTGAAACAACGATTTAATGGGAATTCTTAGGAACTACTTTGGGGGTGAAGGGCAATAGACTAAGAAGTCGACATTAATCCGTATATATAACTTACAAGTGTCCGTCCGTCACGCTTTATCTAAGGACTTACCGTAGCAGTAAAGGGCTGGACTTTTCTACTCGGAGATTTTCGAAGTCTCTGAGTCCGGAAAAAAATACTGACATTTACGTACGTTTGCTCCTTCCGGGTCGAACCATGATGCCAAATTAAAATAATCGATACTATGAGCTAGAGCCACAAAAATTAGTACTCAGGGATTGGGGGTATCTGAAGNCTAAAAAATANTAATAAATAAAGTAGCCTCTCTATTAATTCTAAGTCAAGGTAAACCCATGTTGCCAAATTTATACGAAAAATAAATTTAAGCTAGAGCCACAGAAACTGGTTCTACGAGTTTTTTTAGTGATCGATCTCAAATACAACTTCAATTTAACCTACCGGTGCCATTAGTATAGTTATCAATTAGGGGTAGATAATGATAATATTCGAAATTTCCATTAAGTTTTTTCAACTTTATATTAGGGCAATGAATAACTCGCAGACCTTGAATGTATTATCGGTTCTACTGATGGAAATATGTATTTTTTAAATCATTTTTAACAACAACAAAAAAAGTGTTTGCTGTTATACGTATATTAAATCATGAACATATAACTTGAAGTCAAAACTAGCTATTAGGGCTATGAATGTGGACCGTGTAGCTCATTACTTGANTACCCGGATATCCGTTTGGAACGAGGAACTGACGAGTTTGGATCAGCAGTTGGCGGTATATAAGGATACTAAAAGTATTTTTGATTTGAATCCCCTGGACCGAATTCCTGGGTATGAAAAGTATTTAGGAATGTTGTGTTCCTTCCGGTGCTTCAATGCCAAAATACTTTTAGTGCCCGCGTACTCCTGATCCAAACTCGTTCCAAACGGGTATCCGGGCACACAAGCAAGAGGTTACACGTTCTACATAGCCGCAATAGATAGTTTTGACTTCAAGTTATCTGTTCACGACTTTCTGATTAAATATATAGCAACAAACACCTTCTTTAATTAATAATGTTTTAAATAAAAAAATATATCCTGTCAGTGCAACCTGCAATACAGATTCATGTAATGCGGGTTATTCACTGCCTTACAAGATAGTAGAAAAACTATATNGACATTTATATTTGGAGTGTTATCGTTATCTAGTCCTNCTCGATAGTTTTGGGATGGCATTAAAGAGCACCTCACACGAGTCAAGTTACTGCAATGTTGAGTCAAGTTACAAGCAAGAAAGAGTTATTAATGTTGCTTGAATGTAGCTTGAAGGAAAGTTGCATTAGGTTTGAAACTTCTCTATTTTTCCCCAAGTTAATATCTTGTAACTTGCAAATTACCCGTATCAGTCAATCAGATAGACGCATGCAGCAGCGCTAGAAGTCAACAAACATTACTCTACCGTGAACAATGTATCTTCTCCACAATAAAATAGCGTAAACGGCACAGTCGACAATACTCATTAATATTTCGCATGATTTACGGTGTTTTAGAGCACAATGTATTACAGTAAATATAGATACAATTACCGTATAAGAAGTCAGGTGCGCTTATTGTTAAATTGCAGTTAAGTATGACAGCACAACACTTGCAACATAACAAGTATTTTATGGTAATTATGTTATTGAACACGATATTAATTTATCCAATAAATGTTTGTCTTCTTGTGTTTAACATTTTATTTATTTCAAGTATTATAAATTGCCGATCTATTTCTTTATTTCACTTAATATAATAACTATTATTACGTTAACTATATTATAGGAAAGGCGTTATAGTCGGGGAGATATTCTCGATTATCGATCTCTAAGTCACATTTAACGGCATTTTTTGAGACAAAGGTTTTGAAAGCGGTTCTAGGAGTTTTGGACCCCGCTGATCACGAATCTTGATGCCGCCAGGCCGAATTTTGGGTCCTAAGCCCAAAAAACAAGATGGCGTCCAATATGGCGTCTGCTTTTATGTATATTCCTTATCGTTCGTGACAATGTCAAGTAAATCGACAATTTTTTCCCTGTTAATAGACAGCCAAGACCCCAAGGTAG
>KZ887627.1:0-11496 GCA_003456935.1 Machilis hrabei
TTTTTTTTTCCTGGTAGGTAAGGTTAAGATCAGTGAAAAACTTTCCCCTTATCTTGTTACCATTCCAAGCTGAGCAAAATAGTATTTTCTGTTTGCAGTTCAGTTATTTGTGCTGTGGTAGCCACTATCAAAAGTGTTAAGTTTTCTGGCATGCTTTTTGTATTCTGAAGCTAGAGATGTTTCTGCTAATAATAATAATAAAAAATGAATTACCGTAGTATCTGTTGCTTGCACATGTGTAGCATGAAGCATTTCTGCACAGTTTGCTTGCAGTCTACCATAACGTGAAGAAATTAAAATTACTTTGAGATAGGAAAATCTATATAACCCGTACTGGTAAAACCAAAAATAAATACCTACTTAGGCACTCTTTTGCACATCGATAGAAGGATTGAAAACAGTGTGATGGTACTTTATTGAAAATAAGAACGCTGATGTTATATTCTAGTGGCATAATTATTCACAAGGAGGGTTATATGGAGATCATGTTGGTCTCTCTCTCTCTGTCTGGATGAAGTGAATTTTGTAAGGGCTTCACTGGGATTTAATCTTTGAAATTATATAGCAAGCCAAATTACTTTTATTTGGTCAATACCTGCCACAGGCTACCTCTACTTGTAAAGCTACCTTAGCCCTACAAATAATACTTTAGATCTGTCCTACATAACAAGGTCTTTGAAGCTAGCACTTTGAAATTGTGTGTGGAGCAAAACTAAAATTGTCTCTACCACAAATAACATTGTTTGTATATGACCCTTTATCAAAGCCTAAACAATTCTACTGATTTTAACTAAGCTTCACAAATTTGACCCTAACTATAAAATGTTGAAACTAACTTTTTAGTCATGTGGTCTAATTATTTTGGCCATTATATTAGCTTGTGGTCTAGTTTGCAGTAGTGTCTGAATCCCTCGTTTGGTTTTAATTAATTTAAAACGTTGTGAGGTTGACTGTCAGTAACAGTTTCAACCATTTTTCAAGTCTGTAGCTTTTGGTCTGAATAACATGTCTTGATGTTGAATTTTGTACTTTCTTTTTTAACTTGTTTCAGAATTACCTTTGTATTTGCGCAGTTATGATGAAAAGATAACTCTGACTGGATTTTGTGTATGATAAGAATATCTTATTTATTACTCAGAAATTAATTTCCAAGCATAAACTGTACAAAGTGAATTACAGACATGCTCATAAACTAATTTGTATTATGTGAAAGGAAATTTATATCGCCCAATGGAATGGTTTGGTGTCACAACTGTATACGGGGTTAATGAGAAGTCTTGTGTGTACATATGTATGTACCAAAATTGATGATAGTGAGAAATTATTGGTGATAAAGTGGTAGTACAGTGGTGATATAGTTTGCTGGATGTTGTTTATATCACAGTCCTTTCNAACTTAACCGTGTGGTTCTGTGACTGCAAGATATTGTTGCTAGTTATTTGTTTGCTTATTGTAAAATATGGCTATTTCAATTAGTCTAATACATCACCTGTTATTTTCCTCCCTAATGTTGTAAAGTATGGAAACTGGCACACACATGGAACAAGAAAGTGGGATTTGTTTATTTATATTGGTGTTTCCAAGGTATATTTTAGAAAATGTTGCTTGCCATGATCTTAAAGGTTTTACGAATATGTCATTGTTTCTCACTTCAGGCTATTATGAAGTCGATACAAAAACAGTTCGCCGAAACATGAGAGTTGTGCCAGAACCCGTGACAGACCTTTCCTATGTTGGTTATTACATCGCACACGAATGCAGCAGTGTCCCGATCTATCGCCTTGAAGCTATGACACACCCAGGTTAGTTCGATGTTATTGCATTTATTTTTGCAAACTACGTATGCTTTATGTTTGAATGTGATTATGGTGCATTCTCGAAGAATTGATTATGTAGGTACAGGTAACAAGAGAACTCTGCTCCAATAACTTAATCACACATTACAAATTTCAAGCACACAACAAACACAGCATTACAAACTCCCAAACCTCTCCAGTCAGAGTCAATGACAATCGTGTATGAAACAAAGCATCCTATGTTTATTAATTGTTCACTTGCAATGCACATGGACCATCAGGTTTGTTAATAAATTTCCTAATTCCTAAAATGTCAGACTTCAGCCAGGTTGTCATTAGTTCCCAGCTCAGTTGATGAAGCAGACACCATAAAACAACTAATTTCCATTGCTGGCCTAAAGAGAGACCTTGAATGCTGTGAAAGCGGTTTTCTGGGAACTATTCAAGACTCCGTAAATGCAGGCTGAACTATACTGCTTGAACTTCTCCGGCTTATTCCAAATTCACTTTTGTCATCTGCGCTCGATATCCCTCTGCCTGTATAGTTGAATATGTGAGATTCTCGCTGCCGCTCTGTTCTTCCGACCGCTGCCGTCTCGAACAGCTGATGACCTTGGCGCAAGCAGGCCTATCCTCGCTCGGAAGTAGTTCGCGTTCTATTCTTAATTCATTTAAATCTGTCGACTTGCTTTCGTAGACAAATATTAATGAAATTAAGCAAATTAATTAACACTTTGCATAATATTAAAAAAAGTACTTTTATATCAGGAAACATAAATGATGCAATTTACACGCAACTGAAGTCTGGCCATACTTAACATTGATGAGTTACGTAATTTTGGAAAGAAAACATAACATTGCCTATAGTCAATAATAAACTCGAAAATCATACATTTAGCCAATAAATAACACGCAACAAACCTTTAAAACTAGGTCTACATCCTAATAATACACAAACGAAACCCTAGAAAACATATTTAAAACAGACTTTAGTAATTAACTGCAGGAATAATTACTTATTAACATATGTTTCTAAAGGGTGAACAACATTATGTTATAAGCATACAAATTAAACTTAAGATAAATATCCAGTTGATATTAAAGCGCCCATAGATTTTGAATGTTCTCAGTTCGGCACCAAAGTTTGCTGCTTCTGTAGGCTCAGTTTGAATGCTGCTTTGCCTGGTACAGCTTCTCTTGTTAACAGTTGTAGCTCTACGGCATGGTCACCACACAAATATATACTGTTTATACCAACAGTGAAGTACCTGGTTATGTACACAATGCCTGGCGGGCAGTCAAATAGATTGTCGATTTTGTGACTATTAAATGCTGTCCACTTTCCCCATCCTCATTGAACTAACCACCATCACAGAACACTCGCGCCAAGAAACTAGTTTAACACTTCATATTAATCATGACACGTGTAAAATAAACAAAATAAATATTCTGGTTTTACTCCAAACAAACATTATACAATTATGAAATGGAAAGAATATNATATTTTACCCAAAACCTACCAGTTAGCTCCCAAAATACGTTACATGTAAGACTGTGTTTTGGGTACCATGCTGGCTAGTCGTGTTTAGTTCCTTATGACTACTGTACATATCACTGAGCCATGTTTTTTAAGTAAAATAACAAATTCTTTGTGATTCATAATTGTAAAGTATACTTGGTGGTGCACTGTGTTGGCGACATGCGCAAACTATTTGCACATAAAGAAAAGAATAGCCTAGAAGTGAATAATTCAGTAAACAATTATTGTTAAATAAAAACTAAATTGTTACTTCACGTGTAACAGTACTGAAAATATAGGGCTTTTTTCGATTATAGAATGAGAACAATATTAAAGGTAAGCCTTAACTACACCNTTTGCAAGTACCTACTACCTACAACTGTGGTTAAACAGTCATTGAAGAAATGAAAATATTCAAGCATTTTTTTATCGAAATAGCCTCACAAATATTTTTTTAAATAACCAATACTTGAAACTTTGCAGTAATAAACAGTAAACAAAATAGCNTACATTGAAATGTTCAGCCTCTTCTGTCGTACTATTGATCCCACAAAATAAGCTCTTTATTTGTGAAATTATCACATTAATCATATTTACTTGGTGTTCTGGGGGATAATAAATTATTAGTTTAAAATATTAGAATGACAAATTACCTGAACATTCACGAAATGGCAAGTTAAATAATGGCTAAACCACCCGCAGAGCAATGCCTAAAAATGGCTGTCGAAATGGTCAATCTAGACTATATCTAAACATCGTTTTCACAACACAAATCTATGTTTAAACATTGTCTAACTTAGACAGTGGCTAAAACACGCCTTTGTAATCCACTCTATATATCCTGATATATGCACAGAGAATACCTTTAATTTTATCCANGTTCTTGTCAAAGTTAAATTAATATATGCAATATCATATTCCTGATATACTACCAAGTTGAATTTCCTGCAATAGGTGGGGGCACAGTAATATAGGAAATATATACACAACATTTGTAATTAAAAGAACTTTTATTTATATAGTAAAAGTGTAGAAATACTACCTCCATGAGAACGGCATTTGGTTTTAACAGAAACTTATGAAGGGTCAGGGAGAAAAACGATGATAGTCCATTTTTGACGAAAATGATTTAATGGTGCCATCTGTTGGTTTATGAGGTGTACTATCGGTATCTAGAATGAATAAGGGGGAATAACAATGATAGTCCCCTTAAAAACACATTCTAAAATAAGAACCANTAGGGAAGAACGATGATAGTCCCATTCGTTTTCTGTTTTACAAAATGTAAGCAAATTGTGACTATCGTCATTTTTCCCCCTGACCCTTCATATGTAACAGTATGTTTGACTTAAGCAGAAATACACCTGACCACNATTTTATTTCTTCATTTTTTTTAATAGTGTATCAGGATCTTGCTAAGCCATGAAATATACATTCACTATTATTTCAGTATTTTAGTATTTATTTTCCATTACCTATTTCAAAAGTCCTGCGAACTATTGGACATTAAAAATAAACACAGAATATGTAAATACTTGCAAAAACTACTTTTCTAGGGTTCTTATTTTGTGCACAAATGACAAAGCCTTTAAGGTGTATTAATGTAGTACTGTAATACGTATTAGCATGTATCATATTGTTACAGATTTGTCCACTTATGGCTAGATCTTCAGCAGTGTGGTGTATGTACATGGTCTTGTTATTCAGGCTTTAAAAATTGTTTGAAGAGGATTTATTAAAAAAATTGTATTAAGCAACTATCTCTTCAAAGGTGAACTTGAGATCTGAGAAGTTCATATTGATGGAGTTTGGATTTTGAAGTTTTACTGTTAGGCTACTCTTTGCATTTGCCTGTGTATAGAACTAAATGAGATTAAGTCTTCAGTTGAAGAATACTGAATTTGAACCCTTGTTTGTTTCAGTTTTGAAGAGAAGCATTGATGGCCCTATACCGTATGTATTTGTAGAGTTTGCAGGCACCGACATCCAGGAATACAACATCATGAACATGGCAGACATCGAGTCGAAGGAAGGTGCTGCAAAAACACAGTAGTGAATAAACTATGCATATATATATAACCAGTTTTTTTAATCACACCTGATTTGACTTTGTGCAAAGATTTTAAAATTAAAAGGCGGAGATTGAATGCTCGCAGCGAATATAAAGCATTCGTGAAAAAGTAATTTGCCGTGTGATAGAAGGCACTGCTGAGTTTCTGTCCCACGAACACGTATTAGGTTTTCACCATTTTTTCCTGTTGCTTTGAAAGCGGTGNTCACGCTTCCTAATTTTTAAGTATTGCTAATTGTAGTGTACNAATTTTATTGATCTTCAGATTGATATTTGCTGTCAGTGTTTCCATTTGCCAAAGAGTTATACCCTGCCCTATTAAACTGAAAATATTGTATTGATTTCTTGTTGCGGACACAATCATGTTGAAGACAGGATTAATACGTTCCTGTACAAAAAATATTCACTTCTGTGTAAGGTTGTTCTATTTGTGTACATCAAATATTAAATATAATACTAAAACCCATTCAGTGGTTAGTAGGTCTCTTGTGGGACCTTTGAGTAATACATTTTTATTTTATAACAGAGCTACTATACTTCTTTAAGAAAAAAAATATATAATGAACAATCCGTAGATGTTGGTGGTGAGTTGACAAGTTGATCACATTGGTCACACAGCAGGCCTTGTAACGGTTACGTACTTCACATTTAAAAGGTCTGTAAAGTGATGCGTTTGGATTGTCCGTTTAAAAGACAGTGAGAGACATATCAGTACATTGTATTCTACTACTGTACTAAAGGAATGTGATTAACATTCCTNAGTACATTACGTTGTTTCCACAGATTAAATTGTTTGAATGGTATAACAGCTGTTACAATAGATAACACTTTGGTATTGTTTAATTGGTTCTACATTTGAAAGTGAATTTTTGTCACACTTGGCTCTGAATCGCTGACACATAAATTAATGTAAATAAATTTACTTTGCGAATAAATCAATCCTCTACATATTTAATATGAATTGAANATTTTTGTAGGTGTACTCTAAAAGTTATGTGTGAATTGAGGCTTACGTTATCTAGAGCCAAAATAAAAGAGCAACACATTTAGGAGATTACCCTTTTAAGTAACTTGCAATGTGAATAGATGGATATTGTTCATTGTGTGCAAGTGAAAATCTAGATGGTTTAAAATAAGACTATGGGAGGTAATGTGAAATTTTTTTTTTCTCACTCGCACACGAAATGAGTATTCACACATTTAACAGTAGCTGCTATAAATACAAACAGAACACTCAAATCAACAAAAATGTAAAGGCAAATTAAGAGATTTTTTATTTATAATAACAAAACTATTTCTTGAAAAGTATTACAGATTTCAGCTTTGAGGACAAAAACAAATCAAAAGTACTAAAATGCTTCTAGAAAAACAAAGTATTAGATCAGTAGATCAAAAATTCTGATTTTCCCCNGCATCTTAGCCTACTTACTGTTCACCCAAGTAAACTGTATTGTTTCCAGATGTCCTTAACTTTCTTTAGTGTTCTGCTTTAATGTTCTCAAATACTGCATATGTTCCTAGGTTGTGTGTAATCCAAATGATGATCAGCCTACCTATATTACTGGATTGTGAGAAATNAGTTAAACTTTGTACATCATACATTACATAAACATATTGTGTTTGTAAAGCTGTGTCATACAGTGGTAGTACATACTTAGTGAAAGATAAATATATGTAGATTGTATCTTTACATTTGTTAAAATACAAATGGCGTGTTGTTTAGCTTCTGTTATTTTGCATCTGCTCTTTAAAGATTGTTTGTGTTTAAGGTGCCAATTTGAATGTAAGATGAAAAGAAAAGGTTGAAATGTTAAAAGACGATTCGGGGGCACTGTAAAGAGTAGACCTAATAAAATCACATGCACGTATATACCTTAGATGTAGTGCATATTAAAAATTAAATTTAACTGCCTGAATTTTTTTTAATAGATTTGTGTTGCAGGATATTTTGTACAAAATGTGTAAATATTTAGGTCTTCAACTTTACATCCTCCAAGACAAGTACACCATGTTAGTTTGTAATCGTCAGTGTGTTTAATGTACTTTGTCATTTTGGGGAAACAAAAAATTAGAGATGAGTAATTCCTATTCTGTGTATTCCCAATAAAAGCATGAAACTTTGTACTATTCTACTGTTATTCAATTACCTTTCCTTAACCCTTTGCACTCGGACACTCTGGAAAGAAATTTGCCAGCCCACTCGCACGTATTTTCCCACGAAATAGAATTCATGGGGAAGACTGCACTATTAGGCCGCACTTTATAAAGTTTATGAAAGACTTAAGAATTCCAGGGTTATTTTAAGTTTGGTTAGACTAGATATTATATTCAGCTAGTTTTGGTTAGGTTAGGAAGAGGTTATTTTAAGTTAGGTCTAGTTTTGGTTATGTTGGTTGTAAAAAAAAGTGTGGCCTGATAGTGCCAGGTACCCGCATACACAATGCATGTTCTTGCAATTTTTTTGCCAAAAATCAAGATATAAAAAAAACTTGAACTTACCTATTTATATATTCCTCAACACATTTATTTGTTTCAGACACAATACCCTGAAAAACTTTGTCATTAAAAAACAAACAAAAATAGTTCATAGGTGAGGATTCGGTAGTAAGATTTAAATTTCTTTCACCAGCTGACACAATTTAAAGTCTTGTTTGTCACATCCGTCCATGCAGGTTTGTTTACATTTGTAACAGTATCTGATACACTGCTTTCATCGCCATCCACGTCACATTCGTATTCACTTTCACTGATAGAATCATCTGACAAATCACTAATATCATCATAAAACACAAGGTCATGAATATCATTGTCATTTACTATTTTATTTCTGTCACTAATCCTCCTTCTGTCACTTGTTGAAGCATCCATCTTTAAAACATAAACACTTCTCTCAACTGTTTTTGGAATAAAACCTACATACAGCTGGTCATTTGCTCAAGAAGTTTGACAGAATTCCAACAGATGGCACCATGCATCAGCAGATGGATTTCGTTCGCCATTCGAGTTGAAAGAAGTGATATTTTTGCTTGTCAAANAGGGTTCGCCTTTCGATTTTTGGAGCATTTTTCAAAGTCTAACTGNGTTCGCCTTTCGAGTGCAAGAGGTTAAGCAGGCTGTGTGAATTAGTTTATATGAGACATATAAGGCTCAACTGTTAAATGTCAAAGTTACTACAGGGTCATTCAAAAATAGTGGCAGGATTTTAGAGTNAAGTATATCGGAGCCACTTAACCCTTAGAATTATTTTGGAATCTGTAAAAATTCAGTTTTATCCCCACTTTCCCACTGCATTGCCAGTGTCAGTGCCTGCACAGTTGTATTATCTTGCCTGGATATGACCACTCGGTCAATAAGGTGGCAACTGTGCGTCGCAAAGCACTGTATTTTATGGTGTCCAAGATTAAA
Source organism: Machilis hrabei (assembly GCA_003456935.1). NCBI lineage: Eukaryota > Metazoa > Arthropoda > Insecta > Archaeognatha > Machilidae > Machilis > Machilis hrabei. Next base: position 8,792 of record KZ887627.1, read on the forward strand.
CTCTTGGCCTCCATGGAAGTCTTAACAATCCTTGATTTTTAGATGTAGGGGTATGTGAAAAGTTGGGTATAAGGAGTTGTATATACATTGCTTCAGTGAACCTGGATAGAAATGGGGTATCTGTTGAATGTTTGAGGAGTGGCAAATNGTGCTCACATCAAGACCTATTGAGGTGTTATTTTAAATTTTTTCTGCACTTTATAATACAGTCCAGTAAATGGGAGGTTTATCATTTGCAAAAGGTCCAGAAACTTGGCAGTTTAGTACAATTACACGTCCTGAATAACATGCTTAACTTTGCGACCTTGTCATTCCACCACTCGTGCCGCTGCATTGGGAAAATTGTGCCTAAAAACAGTTTTTCCCCAACAACTTTTAAACGGCACCTATGCAAAAAATTTATAATGCAGATATTAAAGAGGATAAAATTTCCTGCAACTTTTATATCCACATTTTTTTTTGTCAGAAAAATATTTTCTAAGTTACAGTGAGGTCAAGTGGGGCATACATCTGCACTTTCTGAAAATGATCAATTTTCAGCCAAAATAATTAAAATATGGACTAATTATTATCCACGTAATCATTTTTTCTAACTTCTACACCGCTATGAGGATTTGTACAGAAATTTCAAGGTNAAGTGAGAATACAACTTTTCNGAAACTGCGATTAGTTGACTGAAAAGTACTGGCGCGACAGTTTGATTTACCACAATCAGTTGTTCATAGCATTGTTCGTAAAGACGGCCTTCATCCATTTCATTTTTCTTGGGTTCAACTGCTTATGCCAGATGATAACCAGCACAGAGCTTGCTTATGTAATTGGATACTTGAGCAACATGAAGCTGATGCAAACTTTGAGACACACATAATTTGGACAGATGAAGCTACGTTTAATCGAGAGGGAATATTCAATTTCTACAATAATCATTAATCAATAATGGTTTCAAGGTAACCCTCACCTCGTAAGACAACAAAATCACCAGGTTAGGAGGGGCATTAAGATCTGGGCTGGAATTGTAGGCAATGTCCTCGTAGAACCATATCTACTGCTGGATCGACTGAATGCTACGAACTACAGGGTGTTTCTCCAAACTGTACACCCAGAGCTTCTCAGAAACGTGCTGTTATTGACAAGACAATACATGTGGTTTCAGCATGATGGGGCACCCGCTCATTCTGCAGCAGAAGTTAAGATATGGCTCCAGACAGCATTTCCTGGCCGCTGGATTGGTAGAGCAGGCCCTACTACACCTATAGTGTGGCCTAGATCGCCTGACCTTAACCCATTCGACTCCTTCCTTTGGGGAAACTTAAAGGAGCTTGTTTACAGGACGCCACCTACATCCATTGACTGCCTTGTAGCCAAACTACATGCGGCTATCACTACTGTTGATTTCAACATGCTGGAACGTGTAGAAGCCAGGTATCAACGCGCTATTGCCTGTCATGAGATGATTGGTGGACATTTCGAACACCTAACCTGGTAGGTTGTGTGGAAAGTATTATGAAAAGGAAATCCATATCAAGAACATTCATATCTAAACATCGTCATTCATGTGTCAGTTGACATCCGAGTTAACCATTTTAAGGGGTTAACAGAAGCGAACAAAATGGTCAATCAGCCCTGTAACATAAGTTTGACAAAAGTCTCAGAACAGGGAAGAGATAATTACACAAACGGAAGGAACTCTTTTTACCACCCTATTCAGAAGTCGTAGCTCACCAGAAACTAAGGGTAACAAATATTTCCTATGTAGTTAGCCAAAATTATTCACATACCCTGTCACACACATGCCACCTATCAATGGAAGTACTCGAAATTGTCCCACGCAATATGGTAGAGCACCACGTGGCAAGAATTAGTAAACGCATCTTGGATACCTTTGAAGGCAAAGGCTCAAACGAATGAGCTCGGAGAGTAACAAAATCAATGTTATTTAACTCTGTCCAATGTACCACGTAGAGCACGCTGGGCTAGGGTGCTGCAGGTACTATGTTGGAACTCCAGCAAAAGCAGACCTTATTTATTGATTTATTTACAAATTCGTGAACATTAAACTTATTCATCATTCTAAGATGTGTAATATCGATAACTTGTATTTATGCAGTAGTATTGTTAATAAGATAATTTCCCTTGTCAGTTGTACATAAAAAAATATAATAATAAAAACATGCCATCATTGTGATTTGAATCCTGGTTGGTAAATTTGAAACGCAACGCTTACCTCTAGACCACAGAGGTTAACAATGTATAACGCTACTGATTTTGAAGTAGCTGTCCTTGTGAGCGGTGTTGCAACATTTTCTCCATACAATTCCCCCAAAATTGTCCTAAATAGAATTGCAGATAACTCGAAAACTAGGCATCGCAGGTTAATTAGTCAAATCCATTTCCTGCTCGTTTTTTTGTGTGCATATATTCTCACCCTTGTAATAGCATACGACCTTTTACGAACACCCTGTATACTGTGTGTTCAAGCAGAAGTGATTGACCAGTCTAAGTTCCCTAGTTCAATTGAAAAACACCAATGAACAAAAAACAAGCAATCTACTAATTTATAGGTAGAAACGATCATGCAAATACGATTAGGGAAGTTAGGTGTAGAATGGACGGGTATTTGTGGTCTTTTTTTCCTCGGGTAATTCGGGAATGGAATCGTTGAGTTGTTGCGTTGCATCCCCTGCCAAAGACTTAGAGTTGATTGC
>KZ887672.1:8652-19471 GCA_003456935.1 Machilis hrabei
TTCCCTACACCTACACCCACAAACAGTAGGCAAACAATTTTTAGATCAATTTTAAAATGTAGCCACAATATTGGAAAATGGCAGTCAAAACCTATCTATAATATTTTTACTTTATTATTACACACATTTAGTTGCACACGTATTGTACACAATACACATTAAGGTTCATTAGATCCAGAGCCACAGTAAAAATGGAAAAAACAACAACATTTACTGAGGAGGTGAGAAATGATCCTTATTATTCCATCGTAGTTGACTAAACACACTGACCAGCTCAGATTCATTTTATAGTATGCAAACCCTGATGTGAAGACTGTAGAGCAATTATTTGGATTCCTACCAATATAATCACACACAGCAGAGTACCTGAAAGACACTGTTTTACATAAAGTAACAGACTTAGGACTGGATATCAAGAACTATCGGGGGTCAGTTTTGACGGTGCTAATAACATATAGTGTAATATAAAGGCATACACTTCAAAATCAAACAAGATAGTCCCACAGCACTGTATGTTCCTTGCTCCAGTCGTTCTCTAAATGATGATGAGTGTTGTGCATCTGGTATTGTATTCTTTGGATTTGTTCAAAAGGTTTACACCATCCATACATCACTGGAAAGTTTTGAAATCCCATCTTAAACAACAGCAAAGGACAGTTAAACAGTTGAGTGAGACCCAATGGTCAGCAAGGGCTGAAGGCATTTTGGAGAAGCATATAATGGAAGTCCGAAATGCCCTTATATTTCTGATAGTGAAAGTGAAAAAAAAAATCATATCAAAGCAAAAGAAAAATATGACAGTTTTGTGGAATTGCCTGCTGCACACAATTAACAGTCAGCAAATCTCTGTGGAAAGAAGATGGGAACCTGATGATGGCTGCAGAGCTAATTGAATCATTATAGTCATTCTTTGTTGATGTAAAAAATGACTTTTCAAACCTAGAAGAGGAAGCTTTAAAACTGTCTACATGAGTAGTATTTATTTTGAAAGTGAAAACATTGATGTGATCACAAAAAGATCCAAGAGGAAAGCATTTTTTGATGAAAGTACTCGAAGTGAATATGAAATTGTTTTGCAAGGAAAGCAAAAATTTGAAGCTAAAACTGTAAATATCATCTGTGACAACCTGAGTGTTCACCTGAAGGAGAGCAGCCAAAAAAAAAAAAATTCATGTCTTCAAAGTTATTTTTGAAGAAAACTATCATCTGTGACAACCTGAGTGTTCACCTGAAGAAGAGAAGCAAGCAAAAAAAAAAAAAAAAAANTCATGTCTTCAAAGTTATTTTTGAAGAAAAACACTATAAAACATACAAGGAAAGAATCAAGAAACTCGTTCAGTTGTATGCAAATTACACTGATGGATAACTTTTTTAAGATGAACTGTGACACTTCTATTTTACCAGGCTGTCAAAACTTTTCTAAAACTGATGAAATACACACAAAAAAAAAGGAGGCACCTGCATCCAAGCAGTAGTACTTTACACACTTTCACTAAACAGAAGGCTCTAAAGAGACTTTCCCGAACATTGAAGATCTTTCTATCCCTTGCAATTTCAAATGCACCAGGAGAAAAAAAAAAACATATTTCAGTGGCCTCAAGCGAGTTAAGAACTACCTGAGGTCAACTCTTTTGCAACTTCACCTAAACAGACTTGAAAAGTCCCATGATTTTAATGGGATATATTTACTGTAATGCAATACATTTTAACCAGGTTTGGAGGACTTCTACATTCTGGAAGCATCATGCTTTGTTTTAAGATATGTTGGAATGTTGAAAATGCATTGGCCTACTTTTCTAAACGTCCCAATTGTCATTTTCCCCTTGCAACGATTTCCAGAATCCATTGTTTTTTTATTGTTTTCCACAAACGTAACACAGAAAATCAGGCAGTCCAATGTAAATCCAGAGGATTTAAACAAAAAAGTAATATTACTGAAACATCGCTGATTATGTCTATCTACCTTTGAAGGCCGAAAACCAGTAGCAAAATTTACCCCACTTGCCTTCCAAATTCAGTTAATGCCTAGAATGGCAGACTATAATATTTTTACTTTATTATTACACACATTTAGTTGCACACGTATTGTACACGATACACATTAAGGTTCATTAGATCCAGAGCCACAGTAAAAATTAATTTAGTTTATATGGACAATTTTTGAACAGAAAAGGAAAATATAAGTGCAAATATTTGATTTTTAGGTAAGGTAAGGTGATTAATTAAAGCCTTATTAACAAAAATAAAATTTAAATTGCTGCTTCTGCATGTGTGAATAGGTGTGCTCGGTTAAGATTAACTTCATGCCATGGAGCATGGACTAACGAGACATTTACAACAGAGGTACAGTACAGTATCATGCTTGTGTAATAATTTGTTGAAAAAATACACTGTCGTTTTGTGATACCCTTAGCCACAATTCATCTGTCTTTATATTTGGGTACTATGCCATATCAGCAGCAACAATGTAGTTCCCAGCTGTAAATGTTGCTTCAATAGGCAACCTTTTATTGAACCAAAATAAACAAAGTTAAGTTTTGAACTACTTACACTTTGTCTTACCCTATGCGTATTCCTACCCTACATTTACACATCTGCAATTGTACACGTATACCTACTCTAATCTACTTTATCTCTGCACTTATGCCTACTCTAACTTACCCTTACACTTCCCTACACCTACACCCACAAACAGTAGGCAAACAATTTTTAGATCAATTTTAAAATGTAGCCACAATATTGGAAAATGGCAGTCAAAACCTATTTTTTTNAAATTATTTTGAAAACAGTGATTATTTTGGATACATTGTTCCAAAAAAAGTTATTAAGAATTACATTTCCTATAAAAAACATTCTTATCATTTTGTCAATAAGTTTCAAAATACAGCCACCACATTTCAAAATGGCAGTTAAATCCATTTTTTACATTTATTTTGAAAACGGTTGGTTTTCATGCAAAATGTTTCCAACAAAAGATATTAAGTACTGAATTTCCTATAAAAAGGTTCTTTTCATTTTTCAATAAGCTTCAAGATAAGCCCTAAAAATTAGAAATATTTGAAAAAAAATGAGGCTTTAGTCCCTTTACACAAAAATATATATTCCATGAACATGTGTAATTTGATTTTGTACAACTGTAATATTAAGGAGGCTTTTAAGATGTCGGGGTTTGTCAGGAGAACATGTAAGAATTATAGAAACTCACAGACAAAATTAGGTTAATACACTGTCTTTATTAGTTGCCGTTTATTTAATTCTTAATTTTCACCAGCATATTAAGTATGATGCAAATTATTTCAGAAAAATTACAGAGTATGGGGTGCCTAACGGAAAATATCCTTTCCTAGCCAACAAAATCTACCAGTTTCTTGTGGCTAGTGCCGGAAGGAGTTTTTTTTTTTGTTATAATTTATTTGGTACTGGTATCTTAAAAAATACTGAATGTGGCTCCCAAGTCAGCTGAAGTGGCGACTAAACAATTTGCACCCACCAGCCAGTGGCGACTAACCTTAAATTGTAGTCTGCACCTGTAAACATAGACCAGTACAATTTTCTGTCTAGAACAAGAAACTAAAAACATATCATCTTTACACAAAGGAGTTGTATATTCAGGATGAAGTTTTCTGATACAGCAAAACTACACACAAGCTGTTTTTGAATGGGAGACTGAATTATAGCTAGAGGAGCAGCAGAAGTGTGTTTTACAGCTGGTCAGTACAGGAATACACAATGCGAGCTGGGGTATATGGCAAAATAATCTACATAAAGAGAAGAATGTATCCAATGCAAGATAAGAAATTAGGCCACCAATGGTGATGTCAAATACTGATACTTAATATGGAGCATTGTGGTATCGCATTTTACTGGTCGTGCAGTTGGGTCTGAAAACAACGACATCCTGTAAAATTCTTAAGGAATGTTAGTAANTGGCCAATTGNCCCCAATCATGCCAAGTATGTGAAATAGATCACCAAGTTCTATCATGCCCCTTTTCTAAGTTTATATATTAAATAAATAATAATAAAAAAAAAATGTTGGTAGACGTTGTTGGCATAGAAATGTGTCTTGGGTTGCATAGGACAATAACTAGTTGAAGAGAACTTTGGTTTACCATGTCTTAGTATGTGCACAACATTACTCTTATGCCATGCCTGATGATTCTTTGGTCCTGACGTAATTTAACAGCTGACGTACATACTGGACTGGGGCATGTAAGTTAAATTGCAGTTAAGTTTTTTAATGGCGTGTTTGCTGTAATTTTCAAAACGTTATGTTGTGTCAAGAAGTGCTGCTCTACGTGTTGCTTCCACATGAGAAAGCAGGTTCATAATGTTAACAGACAGAGATCTTGGTGAACATGGTACTGAGTATATTGGTTCCTTCAAACTGTGTCACTAGTGGTACGCCATTAATTAGGAGAGCAGGGATTTGCATAGCAGAACATGTTCCAGTTTTTCGCCAAAGCTTCTCCCAACACCTGAATGTAGGGGTGTGATTACTAATATATATGAAACACACTTCTCCTAAGATTCTAGGTTGTATTCTAAAGTAGCAGAAGGCTCGACTATGAACCTGAATAGCATCACTGCATTCGGTACTTCACAACGGAAATGGTGTGCGGTTTGCCAGGACAGACGTTTGAAGTATGCTGGATGCACCAGTATTAATGACAGTTTCTGTAAAATGGGATAATTGCCACTGGTACAAAGGTCAGAGTGTGAATGTCCCAACGTAGGTGGAGGTAAAGAGAATGTGACCAAATATTCAGATCAACAGAAGAAAATGTACTATTGGCTGTAATAAAGTAAACATAGCTGCTTTTTTGGTATCGTTAGCCACAACTTTGCCAGGTGGAGAGTTTATAAACAAATCCCAGAGGTGGTGATGGATGCTTAAGAGTCGGCTTCACTTAAAGCGCGGGAAAAGACTGTTACATTTTGGGTCGCTATTACCAAACAAAGACCGAAATGGAAATAGTAGCACACTACCTCACTTCAAAATTATTCACTTTACATGCTGCTGCATGATTTGTTAAAAACTATAGTGTATTAAGTCCGCAATCTGATGTCTAATTAAAATCGGTCATTCTTTTTATTAAAACTCAGATTGTGCACTTAATACATTATAGATTTTAACAAATTGTGCACCAGCATATTAAGGAAAGACGTTTGAAGTGAGGTTGTGTTCTACTTTTTCCATTTCGGTCTTTGTTTAGAAATAGTGACCCAAAATGTAACTAAAATAGTCATTTCCCATGCATTAAGTGAAGTCAACTGTTAAATGTTAGAGAAGAATAGGAAGTGGTACTTAGTATAACGTTAACTGGTTTAGCCAAATGGATATAATAAGATGGTGATAGGAATATGGATACTGTGGTTAAAAGTTCGTGAAGCACTGTATGTCAGCAATGGCTTATAGTTTTTTTGTAGGGGATACAGGAAGAGTAAGAGAATTTCTTAACATTAAATGGACTCCTCCCCCAGGCACACTGAAGAAAGTGTACCACTGCCAAACTGTGGGTTAGCAGATTCAAAATTAATTTCTTGACGACAGAAAACGGCAGGTTTTAAATACGTAATGATCACTGTTCTTTGTGTGTGCACTGACATTATGATATATGCTAATGGAGGGAGCAGTTGAGGTCATTGTGTTAAGCCAGGATTTACCATCTTGCATCTCACTGCCAGAGGGCAGCTCACACTTAGATCAGGACCATGAGGATGAGCCATTAAAAAGTGATTTATGAAAACACCAAACATATTCCAAACTTCAAATTCCGACACTAATTTGCACAAAGGAAGTTGCATATAAAAATTTGATAAAAATTAGCAGGATGTACAAGGTATGAAAAAAATAGATGAATACACCTTCATTTGAAAAACTGGAACGAAATGACCAAATCGTTCCCATATCCTGTTTTAAATTCCACCAAAATTGAACAAAGGTTTTAGGAGTTGTAGTAAATATATATATACCAGTATATATAATTCAAGCAAAATGACTAAAAAGTGAAACTTCTATTTTGGTCCACTGTGATATACACTTTAATCAAAACTGATCCACCAATTTCACAACTGCTGTACTGTATAGCTACAGACACAACTGCTGATAATAGTAGCTTTTGTTGACACACAAGTGTGCCAATTTTTTTTTCACATCTGCCTAACTAATTAACCATGTTAAGTATTTTCTACAAAGATACAAAATCTGTCTAATACTACAAATCTTCAATTGATGATTATTACAACAATGCAAGCTGTGATTTAAGTAGATGGCATATCAAGGAACAAAATCACAACCTTTTCATAAAGAATAACTTTTCACTGAAATGCTGCAACCTGTGTCCATGCCACATTCACACATAACTGCATTCACAAGCAGTGAGACCTAGGTAACAACAATGGATGTGAAACTGCTTCTGTGTCAAGTCCAAGAAGCATTATCTAACTGACCAACCAACCAAAGNTAATAAAAACAACACCAAGAAACCAAATTTTACAGGAAAAGAAACAATGCACTTGATCTAAGTTTTCTCATACGGTACTGTAGTTATGGAAAGCTAGCTATTTCACTGATTTTACTGANTAGAAATGTAATCCTTTAGTAAAATAGGTTAGTGGATCAGGCTGTGATGCAGTGCCTTCAAATACAATACTGAACAATGTACATTAACGCCCTTCAAATTATATTATTATTTATGAAGCCCCTTGAGGAAATTCTTCATAACTGTGCTGGCAATGAAATTGTTACCATACATCAGATAAGTGTGAAATGGGTAAAAAATAAGCCATACTTGAGTTTATGCAACACTGAAAAGTTTTTGGTACTGGTAATAGGCTTTAACACTTCTGAATCTGTGCATTTTCATCTGTTGAGATTATTTATCTAGTAGCTAACTTCGTTTTTAAGGATGTAGTATATTTATAAACAACATTTTAAAAAAGCTGCTGTCATACCCATTTCACAGGTTTTGTTACAAAATTAAGCTGAAATCAGTTTTATGTTTTATGCTGTAATGGCACTAAATATGCAATTTCCCAGTAACGGCGAGTTAAAGGTGATGCACAGAGAAACACAAACATTAATAATGGACATTCACAACATCCAGCTGTGTGTGGAATTTGAATTAAACAAATTTGGTGGCAGATTTTAACATTTTCAAAATTTGAAGTTAACTGCTACAGGTGTTGTTTACAGGTAATCACTTCAGACTGATGTAATTGAAACTACTATCATTTTTAGCCTTCATGCTTGCCGATACCAAAGTTTGTGAATTAGTAGCACTGTGAAAAAAAATGTGAACAATGTATGCCCTAATCAACAATGTTAAAAATATTCCAACTGAATATCTACTTACCGAAAACCAGTGCACCTATTTTTACAAACAAAACAGAAACACTAACAAGTAACAACTGCAACTTACCTGAAACAATTGATTTTGCTGCTTCACTGTATACTTTTTCTTGTGTTGCATTTGGTTTGAAAATTCTGTCGAAAACATAAACTTTGCCCTGTAATAAAAGAGACAATAGTTGTTAGATAAACTAAAACAGAAATACAGTAGCTAACAGTGATAGGGCCTACTCCTAAACAAAACCATTTGACAAAAAAGAATCCCAGCATCAAAACTCACTTTGAAGTTAGGCAATAAATAGAATATTAACACCTCAGGATCTCTTTAAGTAGCACAGCTGAATAAAGGATTAAAATGCTCATCAGGATAAACAAATGCTTGGTAATTGCAGGGTCTGTGAAATTAACTCNAGATCATTCAAGGTCAAAATCAGAAACTCCCTTTCTCTCTTTAAGTACTTTAGGGAGTGACATTATACAAACTAATAATAATATCGCATTCACTCTTCCCTGATGAAAGAAATAAATCTGATAGGTTTCTAGGAACTCAGCTTGTCAAAGATTATGTGTTTTCCCCCCTATTGTTTTATGCTGTTCATCTGGTCAACCATAGCAGAGTCAATTGGCTTGTGGGCATGGCAGGGAGAGAGGGTGTTTGCTGTGCTGTTGTAACTCAGCAAATGGTACAGTCATTATTCAGGAATGGGTTATAAAAAAATGGGTTGTTTACCATGTATCAGTATAGGGTCTTGAATCTAGTGCAGGGTTCCCCTCAGAAAATAAATTTGGAAGTACCAGTAGTTTGACTTTCAAAGTTCTCAATCTTGAAGTAAAAACTAATCTTTGGCAGTCATTATGAGAAACTCTTTTTTCAATGTTTGTAGTAGTGTTAAAACAGAAACAGCTCTATCCTGAAAACAATTTTGTGTACCAGTACAAATGGTTATCAGTAGGCCCCTAAACTTTTATTTAGTTCACCAACAGTCTCCATCCCACAGGAGGCCTACACCTAGAACCTAGAGCATACATACACACCTTCAGAAAATGCATCCCATTTGAGATTTATGATTACCAGTACTCAATATACCTGTAAATACTGCAGTCTACAATCAATTGTGCATTAATTGCAACTAAATCAGAGAGCTAATATTTGAAGGTATCGGTCAATTAAAATAGTTTCTCTCAAATACACCAACTAATGGGAGTTGTGGTCTGTGAACTTCAGGGTATGAATGTTTACCAGTGTACAAAGTGACAAGTTCAATTTGACGAGGCATGTTCAGGTAAGAATTGGACAGCAAGGGTAAATTACCAGATGAAATATAGATGTAAGAAGAGAACATCTCAACGCCAGCCTCGAACTCGAGTCCATGTGCACCACAGTCCAGTGTTATATCCACTAAACTAAACCGCCACTTCACAGGATGAAGTTCTAAAACGGAAAGTTATTAACAATACAGTACCTATTTTCAAACATCAATTGCGCGTAAACCGCTGTGCATTCTGGGAAACGGATGTGAACATTAAATTCAGCGAGCAAAACTCTATCCGTAACAGTTTAGCTTATTACAATTGGAGATTCACACCTATGTGATGTCCATTGTAAGAGTGATTGATACATCGATACATTTTGGTTAAAATATATTTATTTTTCACCAAGAATTTTCAGATGTTGACTAGACCAATTTTTGTTATTGACAATAGCCGTAGGGTCATGGGTTCGAATCCATAGGTCATTATATGATTTTATGAAAATAACGCTATTTATGATTATAAATGTTGAAGGTAGCTTTTCCAACACAAAGTTTTAAAATGTTGAGTACATTAACCGTGTCTTAGTCACGGGTTCGAATGCAGAGTCATTTGTTTGATTTATACCAAGGATCAACATCTCAAAGTGTAGCAAAATATAAAGAAGTATCAACAAAAGAAGATTTAATGTTCAACTAAACGTTTGGGAATACTGAGTAGAGTCATTCGTGGTAATTCACATTAATCTCACTTTCGCAGGTTCAAATACGGAGGCCTTTATGCAATTTATCTGACATAGCGTTAACTAGGAAACAATTTTTCGAACACGTTTTACTTTAGCACCAAAAGTTTGCAAATAGGGAATGTATTAATCCTAATTAGTCAACTATATCTCAGGGTTAGGGATGCGAATCCAGACGACATTATTATATTAATGGTAAAGTAAAGTAAATTTATCTTAAAGTATTCGTCGTAGAATAAGGTTGATTTTTACACCGAAAGTTTTCAAACATCGAATAAGTTAATAATGTTTTAACCCTGACATAACGGATTCAAACCCAGAGGCATCTATTCTTTTTACAGGCTGGAATTTTATTTTGCAAATAATTAATATGAGAACGTTGTTTCTTGAACCAAAGTAAGTTGATTAATTGATTTTTATGTAGCTAATAACTAATGGTTTTCAGCCATAGTATTTACTGACTGTAATACATAATAACGGGTTTGAATCCAGATACTTCATATTGTTCAATAAACAAAAATTATTTAAAAAAAATAATGTTCCAAAATTATGATTATTTAAATCTACATTCAATTTTTTTAGTTGTTTGTGACAGACAACGTTGAAATTTCAACTGGTAATATTCTCTAGTTTATATAACAATTGTTCATTTTATTTTCTTAGAGTCCAGAGTGCAGCTTTGTCCAACTTGCATCATTTCTTTTCATGTCTCAATGATCCAATAAGAACAAGTCTCTATTTGAACATTATCCGAATGCAGAAGAGTTACGGTTCCGGCGTTGCGCAGCTTCGGCCATAATATATCTTTTGCAATTAAACTTATCAGTGTAATCAACTAATCCTGGAATCCATTCAATGATTTCAAACTATTGTCAGTGTGGCCAATATTGAGACCGGTCAAATTATCTCTCTCTAACTTATATATCAACTGTATTTATGTCTTTAAACTAGCTAAGAGCGAATCACAATGTGTCAAGTTGGCCACTCCACAGATAAAAAAGAATCTCAAATAATAAAATAAATACACCAATAATTTGTGCTTCGATAATGCTAGTCAAGTCTAATTATTAACTGGGTGGCTATGTCAAAATGACCGCTCCACTGATGACAAAATATATACTAATTAAAATCAGTATACCTTACTAATCGTTTGTGGTACCGGTACATTAGAATTGTATTTATTGATGGTACGGCCAGCTTAACGTCAACTTAACCGTCAGTTAACAAAAACGTGTAATGTAAGTTATATATAAACGTTTTTCTAAAAAGACTGTTAACTGGGCGTTAAGTTGGCCGTACCATCAGATGGTATGGCCAGCTTGACGTCAAGTTAACCATCTGTTAAGAAAAACGTTTAAATAAATACTATATGAATATATAATATATATACACCGTGTCCGAAAAAGAATGTACCCTTTTAAAAATAATATTCTCGGGTCCCCTAATGTGATATTATAATCCTTTATATACCAA
>KZ887682.1:16311-27087 GCA_003456935.1 Machilis hrabei
TAGTATACTCTAAGTACAAGAGATATTACTTACCAACGTTAAGAACACTTATTATAGAGGTCACCACGAGAAGTCCTATGTAATCGTTCACAATGAAAAGATATATTAAACCTGCAGCAACTACGACAAATGCAATGAGGTTAAACATTTCAACTGCAAGACAAGCCAAGAGGAGTAATTTATTTTGCTGAAAAGAGAAGTAAAATATATTTATATTAGTATTATATAAAATACACTGAACACAGTAAAGTGTAGGTGTTTCGTGGTTGANAGTATACATAACAAAATCATAAATTACATTTTTATAACAAAATATCACCCTTTTCGTGAACAGGCATAAGGGAATGCATTTAAGACGTTCAGCTTTTATCAACATACGTAGTCAATATTATACATTTACTTTGGAAATGGGTGGGGATTCCACGTGACTGTTAATCCAGGAATATGAATGAGGAGGAAGGCTGTGTTATATAGCAGTCTTTCATTGTTCATATATTTATGACTAGCGTTTAAGCCTGTTTTCGCGAGGCAGCTAGTGTTCATTTGAAATAAAACAGCCTCATTATTAATTTAATTGTATTTATTTATAAATAAGCCTTACCAACTTGTTTAACTTAAGTATACTCATCACGTTACAACACTTCTATATAAACTATATTTTTGGTAAATATTTTGTCAGATTTCTGTAAGAGCTTTACTTGCTGTGCTTCACGTTTACCTTCACATCCTTTTCCCAGCGAACCCTTGAGACAGCTAAACACTGGCTTCGGCAGGTACACACCAACTCTGTCCAGGGTCTGACCGTGTGATTTCTTTATTGTTATTGAAAATGCCAATTCCGTGCAAGATGAAGGAGATGTCTGGATCACTAGGGGCTAAGTCATTTTGGGAATGAATGCTGGACTTCCCTGTGATAATCCAGTTAGAACTATGCAAGTTATTACATTATTTTTGAAAGTCGTAACTACCAGGTGTGTCCCAGTACACAGTTCCTTTCTAGTATTTAAATTTCTGAGTAACATAATTATTGCACTCAAACTGCTTCCAAAAGTCGCCGTCACGATGGAATCATTGATGATGAAATCGTATGGTACTTCGATCACTTTATATCCTAGTTCGTCGCAGTTTTTAGGGCACCATCGATTGGACGTTGCTGCACAACTTGAGGATTTTGAAATCTGTCCAAAGTGTGCTGTACTTAATGCTTGTTTGAACCACAGCTAATCTATGAGCGTGAGGTACCACAGGAAGACACTGCCGGAAGTCTCCACCCAGCAGAATGGCTTTCGCCACAAAGAGATGATTATTTTTCATGATGCTCTTTAACAGTTGATCAACTGCGTTAAAGGCTGCTTCAGCTGAAGCCATTCTCATACTAGATGTGGACGTCTCTACCAGCGGAACTGGCAATTTAACCTGGGAGTGGTAAGTGTGACATCCTTTGAAAAGGTTGGCTGCTATCCCCGTGGATACCACAGGTAGGACTATGTCCCCCCTTCCTTGCATCACGCTCAGCAGTATCTTATAAAGGTGGGGTTTCCCACTCCCTCCAGATGCATCTAAGAAAAAAAGTTTGATGAGCTGTTGGAAGTGTAGATGGCGTCCATTATGGTATCGAACACAGCCCTCTGCTCATTGGTCAAGCTCTTCACCAAATCCTTTTCAGTGGCTTCTTCTTCCTTTGCGTCAAACGCTGCATTGATATCGTTGGGCAAGTTATTTTGAGGAGGTGTTCGAATTTCAAAGTCAGCACATTTTCTTCCATGCAGAATTAGAATGTTGTCAACATCTCGAAGACCCATATTCTCACAATCTTAGCACCCAATAGAGTGATTGTTATGTCTTCGAGACAGGTCTTCTAGGAAGTAGTTTAGGAACTTTTCCCACAGCCTCTGAGGCTCAATGTGGCACCCAAAAACACAAACTAAAGCAAATAATTATCTAAGGGATATGCCAGCTGCTACACCATCAGTACGGGTAGTCTCCCACACAGAGTCGTGCTCCAGGAGATCCAGCTCCTTAGTTGCCTCCTTGAAACGTTTCAACGTCACGCCGTTTGCTGTTTGAGACTCTCGAAGCAGGTAGCACCAGGGCCGTGAAGCAAGAGTATTCTTAGGAAGTAACGTTAACCCTCGGAGACACTTACAGTGTACATACGCCCGATGACACTCTCACCACCTCTAATCTTCTCCTGTAATCCGCTTTTCTTTTGAAGACATAGTACTTCGGTACATTTGCGTAAAAAGACTGTCTAGCAGTGACATCTCTCCTATTTAATTTGAACCAGGCCATAAGTGTGTAATCATTTAATGACAATAAATTTAAGATTCCCTGTGTATCTTGCTGCTGCAGAAACTTGGGCAGGTGTACCGCTAAACGCACAATACTATGACTTTGATCGTGCATGCCTTTGCCAAAGATGTGCCAAGCAGCTTCCGGTGCACTAACGTATCTGATATCTAAGAATGATTTGACTTCATCACGTATGAGTTTCCCATCTCCACCAGATTCACTGATCTCGATATTAGCTCAGTCGTGTCCTTTGTATACATATTTAAAAATATACTTCACACCCTTAACTGTTACACAGACTTCCAAATTTTTTTGGCAGTTGAACTTGAGACTCAAGTATGCCTTGTAGAACATTATCCATCGGTTGTCAATATTCTAACTAACTACCTTGTACATTTCCTTTATATATCTTGGATAGCCGTCTAGGTTGCTCATAGTCTTAGCCTGGAACAGTTTGGGAAAGTCTTTGGTGCATTTACCATCATCCATGCAGGGTGACCTGGAATTGGTAGTACCACAGGATCCATGCACCATGTACTTGGTTACTATTTCATATTGCCGCAGTGACACTGTTGGGTCGGATATTTCTGCTAATACTATTTTATCGATGTTGTCACTCTCTCGAGGCTTGTCTTCATCAGCGAGTATTATTAACATGTACGGGTGAAGTAACCCTCGTTTTTTAAACTCTATAATATGGACCTTCACAATGACTTTAACATAGAACATGCTTTTTACAAACGTCGTTAAACAGCTCTTTCCACTTTAAGTCGAATACTCTTGCTAACAAGTCCGGACAGTGTTCCACTCTCTGGTGTGGCTCCAGATTCATCATTTATCTCTTTCCATTTTGAGTTGCAAGTCATTGTTATAAATATGTCGGGTTTGCCAAACTTGCGAACGATCGACATGGTATCCTGGTAGTTTTGCTTCATGTTTCTGGAGCTTCCAATAAATGATGGGCTTCCCCGCTAGCAATCCCTTCTCCACTGCCTTAGAATGAAGCTGGTCCATTAGTCCTTGGTAGCTTTCAACTAGGAGATCTTTTTGGTACTCCCGGATCCACTTTAGTCTATTTGACTCCATCTTCACGTAAGCATCTACGATGTACTGTTGGGTTAATTTGACTGGTTTCATGTATGGGTTAAACCCATTACGTACAGCAAGACCATGCCCATAATACTCCATCTTCGTTACACGTTTTGATGAGCCCTCCAGTTAAATATATAGATGCCAACCCGACTCACCGAAAGGTAGAAGCAGTGGATAGGTCATGATCTCAAGGCTAGGGTGCAGAACACTGATTTTTTTTAGTCATTCTCCTGGTAGGGTTATTGGTGTCAGGTCTTAAATGGATGATGAGATCTCTCTCGAAAGGTGGTTCTCCGTCTGTATTTTGGAATACCATGGCAATTTCTTTGCAATGGAGAGCATTGTATTGCCGCTGGTCTGAGGAGTAGTCATACTTTATAACCATCGTCACCTTGTTCGGAGAGTCGCCTTTTCGTTTTGCATCGGCCTCTGTCTCCATCTCTACTTCATACAAATTTGTATGTGCCTTTGCTAATTCATTGTTATCACACATATATTTCCCTATGTGATCCATGACATCTCTTATATCCAAAGTTTCCTGCTATGCTTAATCTTTGCCGTGCTGCTACCTCAGGGTCTAATGTATAAAGTTGCGCATATTTACGCCTCACCCCCTCAGTAGGATGCAGGGTCACAGCTCTATGATATATCTGTCCATGAATCCGAAAACAATATCGCCCATAACCTCGGGGTGCTTCTATTTGTGCTCCCATGGAGGCAAACGAAAGCTACTATTGTAGCAAGTGCTGATCCAGTGGGTTACCTGCTCCACTAATGTTGGGTTATCATTAAAGATATGGATGTGTGGGCCTGCTACAGACCTCACGAACTCCAGCGCCTCATTAAAACACACGTTTTGTATCTAAATTCGTGGCAGGTTTTCATGTGGTCCCCAGTAATGTATTCTCACTGGATGATTTCCCTGATACAGTCAAGGGTCAAGATGTATTCTCTAATTAACGCTACTGAAACTAATGAATACAATTTATAGGAAATGTAAAAAAACTTAGACCTATGCCACAAATAACGTATACTGTATGAGGATAAGACATTTAAGCCTTTTAGCATTACACTCAGCGTATGCGTCACTCCAGCGCCTCTGCTGGTGAGGGTTAAAATTAACCCACTTTTTTACCATAGTTATGCTACTGTAAAAAAGGTGGCTCTCTCGTGCTCCATTTATCATGTGCTGGAAAGGAAAACTGAGTGGTATGGATTTTATATTTTTGGACAACATATTCGGGCTCTTTTCGAGATTTTCAGAATTATGATCTTTTTTTCGTCATTCTCGGGTTGCCAGAAAACTTCATGCCGAATTTCAACCTTCTAGCTTATCGGAAAGTGAGATAAAAACATCTGGAAGGAAAAACATACATGTCATCGCTTGTATATAGTTTATATAGTTTTATATAGTTTGAAATACTGTAATTTCCACCAATATATTGACGATTTGCAACTGTACGTCTCCAAGCTATTTTTCTGATACGAATACTGTACAATACAAACTTGATAATCTTACGCGAAAATCAAGTCAAACACAAATCCTAACCGTTACTAATAGAACTAGAACAGCTTTTCTAAATCTTAATGATATTGAAATATTAAACACAAAAATCACGTTTTCAAGAAATGTTAGAAACTTAGGCATTGCACACTGATGAGCAATTGAGATACCAGCCTAGTAGCGGGTAGCACCCCCTCTGGCCTGATGACGGCGGCGATGTGGCATGGCATAGACGTCACCAGACATCGGAAGCGTTGGGGAGCCATACCGATCCATGACCGCTGCACAGCCTCCCACAACGTAAAAAGATCAGTCAGAGCAGGTTCCATGGCGTACACATCTCTCTCGACAGCATTCCAGATGTGCGACGCACTCGTACTCTTCCATAAGCGTGAAACAACTTGTACCTCGACTCATCGGTCCAAGCGACCTTTTTCCAGTTTTCGAGGATCCAATGTTGGTGTTCTTGCACCTATGTTAACCATTGTGTCTTGTGGCGTACGGTGAGCAGGGGTATCCTAGTGAGACGTTGACTTCTGTACCCCATAGCAAGGAGATGGCTCTGAATGATATGGCTGCTCACACGCCNTTGTTGTCCAGCATTGAATTGGCGAGTGATCTGCTGCACTTTGACCCGTCAATACGATGTTGCTATCCGAGCTAGCCGACGGCAACCCCTGTCATCCACACGTTGTATGCCACGGCAGTTGATCCTGGCGGCGGTTGTTTGTCCAGAATCCACGTACTCACGGTACACCCTTGACACGGTGGCCCGTGCAAAGCCCAGTGCCTGCACAACTTCAGAGGTGGAGTGCCCCATACGTCTAGCCCCGATAATCTGGCCGCGATCAAAGGCACTGATATCACGTGTCTTACCCATCCTGTGCTCGACTGTTACTCAGACGTTCAGTACGTACAAGGTCTGACGTCATCCCGGTCACGTGCCACGCCGTACTATTCAAATCGCCGGGGTCACCACAGCGCCGTTTCACTAATACGGCAGATGTCTCTAGTTCAATTGCTCGTCAGTGGATTTGATAATTGTTATCTTGAGATAAACACTTCAAGTTAACGTGTAGGAATGCCTTCGTCAGACAAAAGCAGTTGTACAGACATAAAAGATGTTTATCGGTTGAAATAAACAAATAATTGTGTGAAGCTTTGGTACTCTCACTTCTTAATTACGGTGATATTCTATATCACACCATGTCGAAAAAGCTACTCAACGCAGTGATCGGAAGTTAACCTTCGTATTACATGCGAACTTATGAGAAAACCCGTGCATTATACTCGAATTTCTTTTTTTAATTTAATAACGTCTTGGTGTTCAGGGTTAGGTTGTACCAAAATTGATGGCCATACATTTCCCAAGGACCGTGAAGTAAAAAACAAATATAAAATAGCGGTAAAGCATAAAAATACTGTGCCTAAAGATAGAAGNNTTNTGCTGTGCACACTTTAAACCAGAAGACTACATCACGAATAATTCTATATATTNCTNNTANNTGGTTTTTAATTTCACCANCATTAAACNGATTTCAATGCCTATTTTTTAATTAAAAATAAGACCACGCGATTCTAACAATTAATTAATTAAAATAATGAAAAGCACATTCGTTGTACACGTTGGGCCTACAATAACAGCAACTTGGGCAAAATTGTAGGTTCAGTCAAGTCTTATACAAGTGCTACGTTCAATAGCAGAAAAAGTGGATAACAGTTTTTAAGATGTGTTTTCTATTGATACACATTTATTTCCTCAGGTGACCAAACCTAATAAATCATGGAATAGGACAAATTATGAGTAACACTTCTGTTGTTTTTCACTTAACAACTTCAACAACAAAACAAATGTAGGCCTAATGTAAAAGTTTGGCTGTTTTGGGATGAGAGCTCATATTATCATTTTAATTATAGCCTAGTAATAAAAACCATCAGTATTCCCACAGCATTCAGTAGACTACTTAGGCATGAATTGTACAAAACGTTTTTACACCTTTGCTCGTCATCTAACTCAATATAGGCCTACTCAGACTGCTTACTGATCACTAATAGCCAGAATTTTGATTGTGGAGCTTCTGTATAAAAAAAATAGGCTAGGCCTATGTATTTTTAGTTAACAATTACCCTTTCTATAAAAACGTCTTTGTTAGTTAGTTGCCCATGCTACAATAATTACCATTTTTTAATCTGCATGTGTTACCATAAGATATAATAAATCACTGCTTGCACTATGATGTCTAGATGGTTGGACTCAACTAGGACTTTTTTTACAATGTTATATTTCCTTTACAGGTAGTTCAATTGTAACCATAGTTCAAATCATAAAAAGGTAGGTCAAAGTATTTAAATGAGACCAGTCCAACTTTTTCTCAGTTATTACTTAAATACAGCTTTAATATACATTTTAAAATGACTAACTGTGCTTTCTTTTTGGTAATATGTAGTGTTAAACGTCCTCTCGACACATGGTGCGTCATTTAAGCATGATGAACAATGTGTATTGTGATTAATGAAGATGAATGGACATCACAAATATCTATGCCTTACGTGGGACATGAACCCACAACCTCTCGGGCCAGAGCGTGCTGTGCTAACCACTATTCTAAGCAGGTCAGCCCTAGTTGGTGTTGGGGCGATAAACATCCTGTTAATTAACAATTATTATAATATCGAGTTTACTTAATNGTTTCATTTANNTNTTTACAATAAAGTGTAACGTTGTAGTAGGTGCACCGTANGNGCACNGAAGTTGTACCTGGCTTNNATATGCANAGTCCTGTATGATATGGTAAGCATCAAATTACTTTTAGCATGTTTTTTATTGCAATTTATGCCAGCCTCTGCCTTAAGTGGTAAGACATAACCCTACCATAACTCACGTTCCACTTATTGTTGATTTGACAATAGCTATTCAGTTGTTACTGCACATTTATGGTTCATTTGTCTAAATCTGATTATTATTATTCTTTTAAAGAAGCCATACATTATGTCACTTAGGCTACAAAGCCAATCCAATTATAAACCAGGAAGGGTACGGGAAACTGCCTCTGATCTTCCTTAAAAAAACGGGGGATGGGATCAGTGATGTTCAGTTTTATCTACAGAGGATGTGTAGATCAATTAAATACAGGAACAGACTTTGGTCTCTCCGACTGACATACATACATATTCAAATATAATGTTATATTGTATTCTTTGATGTATGTACAACAAGCAAGTTAGAGTTGGTTATTTTCTCACAGATTTTGAAAATGTACAGTTCATGGTAGGTAATTCTGCTGCAAAACGAGAAGAATTGAAGAGTGGTAACAGGCTAAGCTGATTGAGAGGCGAGTCTTGTATTTTTTTAAAAAAGTGCTTAGTTACACTGTGTCAACCAGTCACAACTTAGGGTAATGCTAGCCGCATTTGTGTTCTGAAATATGATCTAGGTAGGTCTGAGACGAGTTACAATGTGGTGCAAACTTGCTCTACAGTTGGATATTTAAGTTATAGAATCCAAGTTCTCTAATTTAGCTTAAGAGTGCTTTTCAGCTTTCAAAGTTACACACAATGAATCATTTAAATTAGAGATACATTACTTACATGTTTAAATAGCTACTCTGAAATTTGTTTTGAATGTCTGTTTTTGCTCTATTCAGTCCAAGAAACGGCACAATCTGCAGCTCAGCGTCCATGTTAACAACCGTCAGCTTTGGTAACCTTTCTTTGTCTGAAACATTTCCTCAGGCGGCCGAGAAAATAAGCACTAAGCCCTATGGTGTGTTAACATGGATGTTGAGCTGCGGATTGTTCCCTTTCTCAGACTGGCTAGATCAATACAGACATTCAAAATAAATCCCAGAGTATTTGAATATGTAAATATTCTTCTCGAAACTTTAATGCTTAGTTGTGTGTAGCTTTTAGAGCTGAAAAGCACTCCTAAGCTAAATTAGATAACTTACTGATTGTTACCTTTAACATGAACAGCAGAGCAAGTACAGTAGGCCTATGTCCTCGACACCCAGTTATGAATACTGTGGATGCATATTACTTAACTAAAGCNTTCNTGTANGTTTTAANANNACTAACTATGCNTNCCCATGATGGCCTTGTCTTTGTTTGTACGATAAACCTGCTAATAATTACTCACCAGTCATTTTAATCCTGTGTTTACTTACTGGACTTATTTTATGTAAGTATAAAACTGTTAATTACCATTTATAATAGATTGCAAGCTTGTATAGTAGGTGCATTGTAAGTGCATGGGAATTGTACCTAGCTTCAATGTGCACAGTTCTGTATAATATTTTCAGTGTCAAATTACTTTGATCACCTTTTTATTGTAATTTATGCCAGCCTCTGCCTAAAGTGGTCTCTATTTAAAATACATCACCCTAGTGCAATGTATTTAAATGGAACCAGTCATCAAACGAGACCATACCAATTTTTTCAGTTATTACTTAGGCTAACTACAGCTTTCTTGTAGGCCTATGTATTAAAGTAACTAAGTATGCTTCCTAGTGAAGGCCTAATCCTTGTTTGTATAAAAAAAATACTCCAATGATTAGTTAACAATCATTTTAATCTTGTGTTTACTTATTGGTTTAATTTAGCAGCAAGCATAAAATTGTTAGGACCTAATTAACTTAGTATTTATAATAAAATGCCTGCTTGAAGTAAGTGCATATGCACAGTTCTGTAAAATTATAATATGGTATCCCTCTACCAGGTAACTGTCAATTAGCTTGTAGCACCTTTTTCACTACAATTTATAACAGCCTCTGCCTTAAGTGGTCTCTTTTTAATAATCCTCCTAGGCCTCAGTGGCGGCGCTAAGGGTATGAGAGGGTGTTCGGCCTTCCACCCAAAATATCATCCTACACCCATTTGTTCCTCCAAGTGATCCAAGATCTCAAAACTATAATCTATTTGAAAATACAGTAGCTTGAGTGTAAAACAGGAAGCTCTTTTGCAAAATTTGATACCATTGTTAAATATATTTAACATGTTTTTTAATATTGTTCATATCGTTCTCAAGGTGTCGTCTCCATAGACAGAGAGACATATTTTTTTTTTCCATTTTGGTGTTCAGAAATGCTTAAAACCTGGATAAAAGTGTAAAAATGTGGTTAAGATGGTATAGCTTTTGCGTAATTTCAATACTTCATTCCGCTTAGCGGGTCGAAGTAATATATTTTTTGACCCTGTTTTCACGTTTGTCGAAGTACCGCAAGTATTCGTTATTGGTCTGAAGTTCCTAACCTATATCACTGAACTCTGTGTCCGTATACAGAGTGTCCCAAAAATACACGACAAAACTTCGGGAATAGATTCCAACATGAATCGGGAAATGCTTAGTTTCTGAGTTGCTGTAAGATCGTCGAGGAGCCTATGTATCACATAGTTAACGTCATCAAATTCACATTCTTGTTAAAAGCTTTTAAACACAACTCGTAAGTAAACAAATGAGGAAAAATGAGAAAACAAAAACATTTGCATATGTTCTTACGCGTTTTGTTTTCATTTGTACTCTTTTTCCTTTTAATTTTTATCATTCTTACGATTTCGGAAGCTTATGGCGTATGATGCTGAGACCCCGTTTTAGTATTCCTCTACGTCTGTACTCTTTTTTCCTCGTTTCTTTACTTATGTGACACGATTTGTGTTTAAAGGCTTTTAACAAGAGTTCAGTGGTATTGATTACATTAACTATGTGATACATTGGCTCCTTTTACAATAACTCAGAAACTAAGCATTTACCTCCCGACCCATCTTTATATAAATTATTTTTACTCTCTACATATGAGGATTGAGGAATCTGTTCCAGAAGTTTTGCTGTGTATTTTGGGACATACTGTATATAGTACGGGTTTCATTATTATAATAAGTGTTTTTCATAAAAA
>KZ887690.1:6283-18752 GCA_003456935.1 Machilis hrabei
TAATTAGTTGATGTTGTATATGACTATCATGAAATTGAAGGGAGCTTAATCTCTGTGTATCAATACAGAGGCATATGTTATTGAAAATAGGATTTGAAATGTTGTTTTCTTTTTTTTGCAGTAAATTGGAAAATCTCGCACATGATTGGGCCTCGAAACACATGAGCTGTTATGAAAATAATGTATAAAGGAATTATCACATTTATATGGAAAATTTTTGGATGCCTTTATCTAAAGGAAAATTTTGTGGTGCAAGGCTTCTTTCACGTCGATATTTTTCAATGTATGTCTTTTGAAGTGTTAAATACACTAAACATATATTTGTTATTTGGATTTTTTTTATGTCTTTTGAAGTGTTAAATGTATTGACTTGTATATATTTGTTGCAACGGTATTTCTGTTTTTGAAGTGTGGAATGTACTGTCTATATATTTGTTGCAATGGTATTCTTATGTCTTTTGAAGTATTAAGCGTGTTGACTATCTATTTGGTACAGTGGTATTTTTAAGTCTTTTAAAGTGCGAAACCCAATGATCAGTATTGTCACATTGGTACCCTTGTAATAAACAAGAGATATAACCTTAGTAGGAATTGGAACCTTATCTGTTTTTNAATTTGATGGAAAATTTTAGTACACCACCTGTCGAGATTCGAAGGTGACGACAACACATTTACACAATGTATATTAAATCTAAAATTCAAGTAAATTCAATTCAAACCTTTATATTAATTTTCAAAGCCAAAATGGCAAATTTTTAAGTATTTTCAAACAAAGGGGATATAATGGGAACAGATAAACATTTACACTGGATAGGAAAGATCCTAGCTGTGATTTCTGACTTTAAAATTTTTCATTTGTAATAAAGTTCCCAAAAAACGAAAGAGGGGCAGGCTGTCNGGACCACANCTAGGCATCTTTTTAAAGAATGTCTTAGGCTTTATTTACTCACCTTGAGTANGAACTATNTTATTGATAAGCATCTATTTCGCTTACTGCTAATTACTAGCTTGTAAGTTTGTGAAAGAACTTTTCAAGCGATTCATATTTGTCAGCAGTACGCAAGGCATATAAAGTTCACAGCGGAGGGAGAGAGGGCGGGTTGGTTGGTTGATGAACGTGTGTGCATTGTTCATGATCGTATTGTGCGTGTGTGTGACGCAAGATGTATCAAGGTATTGTTTTCTTTATTTGTTATCTAATTATTGGTTTGCACAAGTAACTGTAACTTTGATGTATTGATATTTGTTCGACGCATTATGCGTAATATATTTAACTAACCAAAACTCATTGTATAATTAATTTCCATCTCCTAGATTTTTCTGGCCTAGGAATAGCTTAGTGCCATGATATTAAATATGTCAGTTCTAAGTACAGATTCCTAACATATCTGGCATCGTATATATCGCACAGGTGTATGTACTGCTGAACCATACTAAAGAGNAATTAATCAAATTCTTGTTCAGCCATCTTCAACTCACACGCGCACTCTCAAATGTGATGTTTCAACTCTCATCTACTGTATTGTGGAACAACTTCGCCGACATCAACCGGTGCGTGCGTGCGGCTGAGTTGAGATTTTCAAACTTCTGGAACAGCCACAAATGGGCGTGGCTAGCCGCAAGCATCGTCACAATTGCTTCACCCGATTGGGTGAAAAATAATGACGTTATAAGTGAGGTCACTCCAGATGCACGCACGCACGCTTCACTGAGGATTGAGCTTTAGATCTTTTCTTGTCAATTATTATTTCACTAATGATATATGAGGGTTCCTCAGAATTTGCAGGAGCCACGAGGTAATCTAAAACAAGTTCTTAAACAAAATTAAGATAAGCTAAGCTAAGATAAAGGAACTGGTACTTTGTTGAGTGGACTGAACTATTTATGTGGATGATGAACGTAAAGTGAATTTGTGAGTATGGCATTGTTTTCAATTTACTAATATTATANAATTGTTTTAAGTTGTCACGTTATAAGATGGTACGATAACGTGTAATGAATTATTATTTGTATTTAAAAAGTTTTGATGCCAGGCCCTTGTGTATGAGGATTATTGGGCGCAAGATTACAATTGTTCCTCTTTTGCTGNTATGTAGGATTTTAGCTTTGCTTGTTTTAGAATTGTATCATCCTGTGNCAGGCTTCTGGCTTAAATCCTCAGGGCTGATTTGNAGCACTGGTATAAAGAGGTGTCTTAATAGTTACATGTGAAANATTGCACATAACAGGTATGATCACAGATGTATCCAAGGAATAACGTAAACAGTGTTTTTGTATGGTTGTAGACGTTTTCCNGGAGGGATNTTCAAAATTGATTNCATTAATAAGTGTTCGATGTAAAAACACCCCGATTGGCTATGTGATGAATGCAAAAGAATTCATGTATGTGATAAATGTAGAAAANCCCATCATGTAGTGGAAATGTAAAACAACATACTCGTACCACTGGCCATGTGTTAAGTGAAGGTTTGACTTTCATTATCCAGAAGGGCCGTTGCAACGTGGATGGAATTTCCATTAGATTTAAAAACCCATACATCAACAAGTGCTAATGTGACATTAGTAATGGCAGCAACCTCCCGCAGTATATCGACATTGAGGGAGTCAATTGTTCACGGCTTGTTGTCGTACATACGGCTCTTGAGTAAACCCCACAAGAAAAAATCAGGAGGTGTCAGGTCTGGTGATCTTGGCAAAACACGCGTGTATGGGCAGAAGAAAACCCACATGAAATTCNTACGGAGTCTTTACATTCTAAGACAATCGGGGTGTGGTGTGCCTTGTCCCATAGATGAATTATTGGAGTTGTACTAGAACATATTCAGTGAATTTGTGAATCAGTTAACAGATGNGGAATTAACGGAAGGTTAGTTTCAACAAGATAGCGCAACGTGCCACACATCTAATACAGGCATGACGGAAATTGAAAGTTATTTTGGTGACCAATAAATTTCGAAAAATCTGTGGCCGCCAAGATCACCAGACCTGATGCCACCTGATTTCTTCTTGTGGGGTTTACTGAAGTGTCGTGTATACGGCAAGAAGTCGCGAAAAATGACGCCCTCAAAGACGAGATACGGTAGGAGTTTGCTGCCATTAACGAGAGCAAATGAGCACGTGTCGTAGTCAATTTGCAGACTGGCATACAAAGGTTCTTCGATGGTGGAGTGCCATTTTCAGCATATACTCTACGCAGACCTAGTTTTGCAACATGCAAGGTAAGTGCATGCCAATTTTCATAGGGCACTAATCAAAAATTAAAAAGTTATTGAGCAACGTTTGGGTTTCCTAGCGAGAGAATCACTATGTATAAAAGAACTCATTATCAGCATGAAGTTGAAATAATTCAATAATAAATGTAATTATTTTGGATGCCAGATTTAAATATTATAATTACGTAATTATGTTGAGCTTTATGAATAAATGGTTCATTTTATGAGCTTGCGAGAGTAAAAATTTAAGATAAATTGCAGGTGTTTTCAGGAAGGGACGTTAAAANTTGGGCTTTGTTGACAAGTGCCTAACGAAAAAGAAATTTACTGTGGGTTTTACGATGAGTGGATGGCAACATGTAATTATTTTAAATCGTTGTTGCAACCAGTATGTGGTAAAATGGAATTATTATAAAGTGTCATTGCAAGACGAATGTCTTGTATACGCGATAAAATATAATTGTATAGATAAATATAAAGAACCTATTATCAGCAGTGTGTTGCCAATGTTTTTACCAATTATTAAGCTTTCAGTATAAAGATTTATTCTATAAATTTGCCTGAATAACATTTTATATTAATTTTTGATCTATGTCCTAGTACAAAGAAGGGACACAAAAAGTAGCTTGCCGGAGTAGTATTCTATAAAAGTTTAAATATCACATGTGTTGATTCTGTAGCAAACTGTAAGCACTTTTAAGCGTCCTTGTGACTTGGACGGAATTTACGTTAGAATAAGGATGAATTTAAAAGAACCCGCCACCGGTTGCGTGTCATGTTAGTATTCAAATTGATATATTTTGTAGAGTTGTGGCGATAAGCGTGTTTTTTACAATTCTTAAAATACGTTTAANACAACCTAGTATATTTATACATCCAGCGCATGGCAACATTTAATTATGTTATTCGTTATTTTAATGTGGATATAATTGTTACTGAATGGTTCACATATGTAAAAAAAAAAAACTAGCGGCTATCTGTTAAGTGCGAAGAAATATTTATTATTTTCCATTGCATTTATGAAGAATGTGAAAGAAATCATTATTCGCTACGTATAGAGTAATATTTTAACCATTCTGAAGCGTTACTTCAACGTGGACGAGTTTTCATTAGCTTTAAGATATTAGAAATGAGGGCTTACAAATAATTAGCAAAAATAATTTTGCAGTTTGCGTTATCATAATGAATTTAAAAAAAAATACATTAGAGATTTGAGCTATGCTAGTATTCATTGAACTCATGTTCTTCTTGTAGTTATTGACAACATTTTCGTTTCTGCTATTTAAGATGCTATAGGTTTACAAAGGTTGCATTCTATGAAATACTTACACCTTTGTTACTGTTTGAAAATACAACTGATAGCCAGTCAGAGATTAAATTGTAAAAGTCATTATTAATTTGTCTGTTTTTAGATACATTTACATTATTTGTTTGCGAGTAATTTATAAAATTAAATACTTTGTTCATACATCCCAGTTAAAGTTATTAATATTTTGAAGGACAAAATATAAACTGACAGAATTATATGAACTGTTGTGTCTGATAAATGAGGAAATCTGTTGTCCAAAATTATGGTAACAAACACAGAATTCAGCTCACGAGAAAAAATATATGATGGAATTTATTGAAATTCTAGAAATATGGAAAATAAGAACATAATGTTCGACGTACAGTTAGGTTATCCCATCACAACATATTTTCAAAGTCATTAACATGCCAATTCAGGGGCGCATGGAAAAACGTTCACCAGAGACCACTCTTACTGCAAGAATTTTCTTTGCGAAACCATTTTTTGTTTCATTTCAGATTATTATGGAAANCCATCGTCGACTGGAAGACTCGCTGAGGTGGACAGCTGTCGGCAGGATCGAGGCCGGGCAGTCCCAAGCCGAAGTGGCTACATTGCTAAACGTGTTAAGGAAAGTGGTCTTTAATCTTTGGAAATAGCTTAAAAAAAACTGGAACAATTACCAGAAGACCAGGACAAGGTCTTGCAAGAGCGACAACCATCCACGAAGACCATTATCTGGCTCTAACTACACGTCATCGTCGTGAAATGACAGCTAGGCAACTCTCTTTCGAGCTCTCTGCATCCACAGGAGCAACAGTTTCGAGACAAACTTCTTACCAAAGACTTCGTCAGAGAGGACTTTATGTCAGACGTCCAATGGCTTGTGTCCCTCTTACCACTTCTCATCGCAGAGCTCGTTTGGAATAGTGCTGATAACATCATCTTGGGACCCAAGAACAAAGGGCGAATGTGCTATTCANAGATGAGTCGANATTCTATCTCGAGTCTGATATTCAACGTGTTTTCNTCTGGAGAGAACGAGGAACCCGCAACCAGCCCTCCACCATCTGGGGAGGCACTTGTCGGATGGATCTACGCCACTACATGTGTTTGAGAGAGGCACTGTGACTGCTCAGAGTCCTTCAACCCCATGTGACGTTATTCAGAGGTGCTATCAGCCCTGATTTCATTCTCATGGACGATAATGTCCGTCCAAACAGGGCTAATCTGGTCAATCATTTCCTGGAAAGTGAGGATATCAACAGAATGGAGTGGCCAACCAGATAGCTGGAACTATATCCCATTGACCATGTCTGGGATGCTCTAAAAATACGCGTTGCAGCTGATTATCTCCCTCCGAAACCCTTACATGAACTGAAAATCGCTCTTCTGGAGGAGTGGGCTTCATTGTCACCAGGCCTTCTTAACAACCATGTAAACAGTATGAGAGAGTGTTGTCTGACAGTTAGAGGGGAACATAGATGATATTACTCTGGTAACTCATTTTTTACCATCCATATTCTCGTGATAATGTGAATCTTAAATCAATGCATATATCTTTTCACTGTTGTAGGATACTGATCCCCGAAGTAACACTGTATATATAAACCAGATTTCAATTTATTCCATCACATACTTTTTTTGTTGAGCTGAATTTTGTGTTGGATACCTTAATTTTAGACACTAATATATGTTATGAGTAATTTGATCAATGTCCTAGATGCAAATTTGTAATATGCGGTACTCTATTTTCATGTATTTGACGAGCGTACGAGTTATTTGTTAGTTTTTATTTCTTTTTGAAAAATAAAAAAAAAATATGACAAAATCTGTATTACAAAACCACCATTTATGTGCATGTCTTTAAACAGTGACTAGTTTAATACTGAGCTATACAAAAGTAAATTGGAATGACAAATGAAAACATAAATGAATTCGTATATACATTTGTAATGAGGTGTATTTTTATTGAATTCATTAATATACCTAGTTATTTAAGTAACTAGGTTTTACAGCTTTCCATGAGAAATGCATGTTCCTTAAATAATTTTCTTCCCAAACAGAATAAAAAACAATTTTCTCAAAAGGTAAATCCTCATATTTTGTTTTAGTTTATTACGAGGACATGAGAATTTTTTAGTTTAAGAGTTTTTATTACTATTTAGGGTTCGAGAGTATACAATTATTAAAAATAACATACAGGATCGTTTATGATTGAAAATTATTATGTGCTGTTTACCAATTGACACTACGTTTGACGATAAGTTTGCACCGTTTTAATTACTTTCAATGTAAAAGTGTTTAAAGTACAAGATACAATTTTAGGACAATTTGATCAGAAACTTCATATATTTTAAAGTTGTTTCAGTTAACTTTTCTGCTTTTGAAAATATAAATATCGCAATTCTCACGCTGGTATTTTGACTACCTATTTTTGTTATGTCATTTCCAAACGTTTTGGACAAGCTTAGTTTCAACTTTATATTTATTATAATGGACCTTTTCACTTAAAATGGTATTATTATCAATACATTTTTCAGTTTTACAATACGTGTTCAGGTAAGTACAAATAGTTATTAAAGAAAATATTTTACAATAACAGTGTAAGAGTTGGACAAGACCTCTGAGGCCCAGAAAGTGTTAATTTGATGGGATTATGNAGTGTGGTCAAAAGTAACGCATACATTCATTTAATACTTCATTGTACATATTACACAACAATTTTCGAACTCATAAACTTTTTTTAAAATATGTTATTTTTTAACTTTATGAGTGTTTTCAGTCGTTTCAAGTTTTTTTGATAAAAACTATTAACTGAATATATAACTCCTTTCCAAGCTAAAGAACGACATTTCCAACTTTATCACAACGCATTAGCTTTAGTAAGTAAGGTTGAAGGTAATTGATCAATACAAGTTGTCAAAGATTCTAATTCAGCCACTAATATCGNGGGTGTATCTGAAAAATCTTTCTGAATTTGGAGTTTTTGTGAACCTTCCAGTTGAGGTGAGTTTTGGATTTGGTTTGATCTTCCAGAATTCTATTTGTTCACACTATTTTTAACGTGTATCAGTCAATTACACTTTCTTGAAAATATAATGTTGCAATCTTTAGATTCACATGTAAACTGACTATTCTTGGTGTGTTATATTTGTGCATGTCATTATAAGCTTTTCTTTTGTGAATATGTTAGATTGCACGCAACTCACATAAAACATCTGAGGATTTCGTCAATTTGTCTAAAAGACATGGAATAAACACACATTACAAATTTACTATTATAATTATTGAGNCTACTCTATAAATGTATTATTGTATGCTACTATTGCGCTATATGGTCTACAAAACACGGCCATCTCATTACACATGTAATATTAGTGGGAAGACCATATGGAGATTACTCACCGCAAAACTCCTCTGCATAGTTTACGTACAGTTAAAGTAGTATAGAATAAGTAGTATGCAAACCTCAAATTAATTTTGTGTCGCTACGCGAAATCCAAAAGTGATAAAACTCGCAATGGAAGGTTCTGCCATCTATTATTCATTTTTGTACATACTTCAATAGCGCGTGAGTTTAACTTCGTAATGTCGTATTTAATTACCATTTTTGTCGTACGTGTTTACTTTCAGTGTTAACCTTATTTTATACAAAATCCATTCGAATATTAAAATAAGATAATTTCATGAAAGAATATGGTTAAATATATACACAATCAGATATTATGATGAAAGAGGTTAGTGTGACTTTTTAAAGAGAGTTTTAGGCGCTGAGGCGATGACCTAGATATACCCCCTACCTCCTCACCTCCCCCTGGAGGAGCAAGTAGCATCAGGAGGGAGGTAGAGTTGATGTAGAAGAAGGTGAAGTCAGCTCATGCGTGAGAGGAGTGAGTGGGAAGGGGATTGTGTATAAGAAAGGGGGAGAGGGAAGCGTTCAGTTGAAGTCTTGATAGCAAGGAGTAAAGATGGCAAAGGGAACAATTGAAACGAGTAATACCAGTGGTGATAATAGTAATGACAGTGGATTTGTAAGTAAGGCGGAAGATATGGAGGGAGTAAACTGCACTGAAAAAGTATTTTTGNGTGCGACAGCACCTGAAAGCGTGGATAGTGATGCAACCACTGTGATTANTGAAAANAAGTTGGAGGTGGAAGATATGAAAAAATATAAGGACGAGCGTGTAGACAAGGCNTATCGTGTTTTACAGTGGGTGAGAGATTGCGAGACATTCCCGCAAGATTTGGTGCACGAGTCTGAAGAGGAGATGGAGGTGAAGGAGGAGGAGGTGGTGAAGACTNATGCCGTTGAAAAGAAATAGTGGCGGTGAATGTGGGAGGGAGAGAGAGAGAGATGCACACACACACAGGCATAGTATTTGATGNAGAGTAAGACGATGGATGTGCGTAGTCAAAGACTGATTGGCAACGAGTCAACACGTTGGTACGTGAAAGCAGATTGAAAGACAGTAGANATTGCTTCATTTAAGAATGGCAACGTATAATGTATCAGATACTACAGCGAATATGAGCGAAGATGGTAATGGTGATATAATTGGTGAGATGGATGCGTTTTATAATGCAGTAGAAACCATGTTCTCGACCAGAGAACGTG
The DNA here is from genome assembly GCA_003456935.1 of Machilis hrabei. Taxonomy (NCBI): domain Eukaryota; kingdom Metazoa; phylum Arthropoda; class Insecta; order Archaeognatha; family Machilidae; genus Machilis; species Machilis hrabei. The sequence continues at coordinate 15,402 of KZ887690.1, forward strand.
ATAAGCAAGAAACCCAGCAGCAGCAACAAGAATTAACGAAACGAAACATGCCCGTATCAACAGAATTCGAGACATATTATGTATTGCATCAGAAATGTTTTGTGGCCGTGAAAGCGTTTCGTGAAGAACTGTATGTGTATATAAGAGACTATTTACATATGGTGAACGAGAACGAGAATGACCCCGTGATGCGCGTTGGATACCAACCCGTCGAGGTATTGCGTTGAAAGTAGAACAGTGGGAACGTCTTCTTCAACTTGTACCGGCGATCAAGAAAACTGTGGAGCAGCATAAGAAACGGCTGGTGATAGCAGGCAACCAACAACGTCAGAAGCTGCAGTATGTTCAAAGAGACAAACGTAAAGCAACATCCCAGTATTATTACAAACCTAGTGCAAAACCGATGAAAAAGTGAAAAGTTCAGTGATCAATAGTGTTAGTGAAAAGTGTGTGTGTGTGCTACAGGTACGTACAATGAATGCAATAGNTGATTAAGATCAAATAATAATAATGTTTTCTATATGATATAAAACTGATATGTCATGTTATTGATGTAGACTAATGTGCGGAAGCGTTTTCCGTATGGCATAAAATAGGAGTATCTTCTACTAATGTCGTTTTGATAGTAAGATTTGTATAGATGACTATTATTATTATTATTGTCTATGTGCATTGACAAGATTTAATAATTGGATGTCATTTATGTGTCCATGTGTGTATCTCTCTTTCTCTCTCTCTTTTGTAATAAAAATATTGTAATCATCAAATGCGTATCATTTGCTTCCTAGACATGATATAATGAAGGGTGATAATGTATTTAAAAAGGTGTATACTGATGTAAAAAACCCCGGTAGTTATGGAGGGGTGCAAAGATTATACAAGGCAGTAAAACATAAAGGTTATACGTTACAAGATGTGAAACGATGGTTAAGAAGTACGAGAGCTTACACTTTACACAAATATATTAGATATAAATATCCTCGCAATAAAGTTTAGGTGACTGGTGTCGATGAACAATGGCAAGCGGATTTGAATGACATGAGTGCCTTGAAAGATCATAATAATAACATGAGGTATTTGTTAACATGTATCGATATGTTANCGNNATATGCTTGGGCCGTACCTTTTCGTACGAAAACGGGAAAAGAANTCGTGATAGCCTTTAAGAAAATATTTACCGAGATGGGTCGCAAACCGTTGCGGTTAAATACTGATCAGGGCACGTAATTTGTCAATGCAGAATTTCAAAACTTTTTGAAAAAGAATGATATTGAATTTTTCACGACACGCAGTGATAAGAAAGCCGTTGTGGTGGAACGATTCAATCGTACGTTGAAAGAACGCATGTGGCGTTACTTTACGCATAACAACACGTACAAATACGTGGACATTNTACAAGATTTGCTGGATTCGTATAACAACAGTTCATTCAAATACAAAGATGAAACCCGTCGATGTGACCGTGTGGACACAAGAGACGGCGTATCGCAACACATACAGAGAACCCAAGAAAGACAAACGTTATCATCGTCGTATAAAGAAAGATAGCATAAAGGTGNGAGATTTTGTAAGGGTNAGTAAAGCCAAACGTCGTTTCGAAAAGGGGTATACAGGTAATTATTCCGAGGAATTATTGAACGTGACGGAAAAATTATTGCGCAAGCCACCTGTGTAACGTTTGAAGGATTCAANATGTGAAACGATCGAAGGAACGTTTTATGGTCCTGAGCTACAGAAAGTAGAGACAAGGAAGGATGAGCTTTATCANGTCGAGAAGGTACTTCGTCGTCGGGGGAAAAAAACTTTGGTGAAATGGAAAGGCTATCTCGTATCAGCGGCATCTTGGATNCCTATCAAAGATTTAGTGTCGTTATAAAAACGAAAGATGTCGTGGAATGGTTTAGTGTGTTCCCGAAGAGATGCAAGTATGAGTTTTTACGTCACGTTACCGTCGAATGCGTCCATGGACGTATTTCCAAAAAATATACCTTCTCATTATGTGACCCGTTTATCCACCAAAATAACCCTTGAAGGAGAATGGGAAGTCGCATTGATGGAAATACAGTTACCACGTAGTTGGAATAATATTATAGAGGGCCATAATACCATGCAAGTGATGACGCTTAAGGACCCCTTATCAATTTCGTTGGCAGATANGACTGACTTAACGCCTGCACGCGTCGAAAAATGGATAAGTAATGCATTACCGGATTTACCCTATCTCTTGCAATATTTCCAGGNAAATAATGTAAATGTACCCAGGATACTCGTGATCAAGATTAATACCGCATTAAGTCAACAAGAAAATTTGAATTACGAGGACAAAAGGATTGTCTGTCTGGATATAAGCCAGAAAGTAAGAGCTATATTGACGTCGAATAGTCATGTACCAATGGCTGGATTTCGAGCACATCATGCCGAAAGAAAGAAAATGTTGAATGCGGAAATGGATTCTACTGTTGTTGTTAAAGAAGATATGGTGTATTCCAAGAAGATCGATATAGAACCCTGGATGACTAAACGTCTCCCCAGAGTACCAGCGTTCATACAATACCTTTGCGATAAAAATATTAACGTTCCCATAACGTTAATAGACAAAGTGAATTGGACACTGGCAAATGCCCCAAGTTTAACACTCGATCAGCAAACCAAATTATTAGTAGATATTAATAAAGGTATTCAAAACCCTTTTGTAAACAAATCCTGGAATATCGATGGCCGAGTTAAGACAAATCACGGCGGCGAATAAAGAGATGATGTGGGTCAATATGGATCCCGATATTATGAATAGGTTTTACGATAAAGTGAACGTTCAAATACCTCAAGGATCATATGCCACAGAAAGCGATGTTATACATACTTTGAATGAACAAATACCGAAGACGGAAACAAAAGTATTTTTGAATAAGGATAAAACCATGAGTATTGTAGTACCTAAACCCGAAGAGGTAATTGTGAAATATATGGACGATGCACGAGGATTACACGTGTTATTAGGCTTCGAAGATTATTTTGCAGGTTATGTCATGGTAGGGCTCGTACAAGGCAAATATCCCGTGGATTTAACGGCGGATTTTGCTTCATTCTGGGTATATAAAGATATTATCGATTACCAGATGGTGGGTGATACATCCGCGCCTTTGCTGCGTGCTGTCATAAACTTCTCGAGCAAAGATGATGTTGATTATATCGTGCGCTATTTTACTCATCCCTATTACATGCGGGTGAGTAAAAACATATGGATACGATTATGATCGATATAAGGACGAACGCAGGACAAAAAGTGGTATTCCGTTCAGGAAAGGTGTTGTGTAAACTTCATTTTCGTAAACGTCCCGCTTTTGAATAAAC
>KZ887709.1:0-14035 GCA_003456935.1 Machilis hrabei
CACAAACAGAGAGATGCATAGCACAACCATACCTGAACAGAATTCTCATAATGCCACTAGAAAAATATCGAAAATATTGATTATGACACCAGCAGACGGTTGTGACCGAAGGACCTGGGGTTGAGCGGTGATTTTGGGGTTGAGCGGGCGCCATACCGGCAAAAGATACCCTACTGATATTTCGATTTGTGTTCAAATTAGTCCTACATTTAACTTTAAGCGTTTTTTCACAGTAAAAGTCACGATTAAGCCTATAATATAAAAATTATTAGAAAAGCTTCATTACTAAACATAAAGAGCTCGAAAAGGTGCTTACGGAACATTCGTTTTACCCTGGTATCGTCCAAAACTATGTGCACATTGAAAGTTGTTAATGTCAATGAATTCCGTTTTTCACCATTAATATCTAAAGTTATCTTCGATTTTCATTTTAGAACACTGGTGGATTCTGTTCGTTTTTATCTTTCGTTATAATAAAGGAAGGTAAAGGATATTGATATTTGTTTTCAAATTAGTCTTACATTTATCTTTATTCGTTTTTTACAGTAAAAGTTACTATTTAGCCTTAAATATTGAAATTTTAAACAAATGCTTCATTATTAAACTTAAAGAGCTTGAAAAAGTGCTACGGAACAATTGTTTTCACCCTGGTATTTTCAAATGTAGGTACTCCTTGAAAGTTTTAAACACTGTAGGATTCTGTTCTTTGTTATCCATCGTTTTAAATAGGAAGGTATTGAATATTGAGATTTGTGTTCAAATTAGTACTACATTTAACGTTATGCGTTTTTTCACAGTAAAAGTCACGATTGAGCCTATGATATAAAATTTATTAACAATGCTACTTTACTAAACATAAAGAGCCAAAAAGGTGCTTACAGATCATTCGTTTTACCCTAGTATCATCCAAAACTATGTACACTCTGAAAGTTGTTTTTGTCAATGATTTCAGTTTTTCACCATTAAAATTTACTGTTAACTTCAATTTTGAGTTTTGAAAACTGATGGATTCTGTTCGATGTTATCTTTCGTTTTAAATAGGAAGGAAATGGATATTGAGGATTTTGTTCAAATTAGTCCTACATTTATATTTATTTGTTTTTCACAGTATGTTTTTCATGGAAATTGAGATATGTGTTCAAATTAGTCCTACATTTAACTTTATGAAAAAATACTTCATTACTAAACTTAAAGAGCGCGAAAAGGTGCATACGTAACAATCGTTTTACACTGGTATCTTCCAAAACTATGTACTCCCTGAAAGTTGTTAAAGTCATTGAATTCTGTTTTTCACCATTAAAATATAAAGTTATCTTCAATTTTCATTTTTGAACACATGTGGATTCTGTTTGTTGTTATATTTCGTTTTAAATAGGAAGTTATTGAATATTGAGATTTGTGTTTAAATTTAGTCCTTCATTTAAATTTATGCGTTTTACACAGTAAAAGTCACTATTTAGCCTTAAATATTGAAATTATGAAGTATTACTTTATTACTGAACTTTAAGAGCTCGAAAAGGTGCATTTTACCCTGGTACTTTTCAAAACTTTGTACACTCTGAAAGTTGTTAAAGTAATTGAATACCGTTTTTCACCTTTAAAATCAAAATATATTTTCGATTATCAGTTCATAACACTGATGGATTCTGTTCGTTTTTATTTTTCGTTTTAAATAGGAAGGTAATGGATATTGAGGATTTTGTTCAAATTAGTCTTACATTTATATTTATTTGTTTTTCACAGTATGTTTTCCATGGAAATTGAAATTTGTGTTCAAATTACTACTACATTTATCTTTATGCATTTTTTCACAGTAAAAGTTAGTATTTAGCATAAAATTTTAAATATTATGAAGAAATACTTCATTACTAAACTTTAAAGAGCACGAAAAGGTTGCATACGGAAAATTCGTTTAAAAACCTGGTAACTTCCAAAAGTATGTACAATCTGAAAGTTTTTAAATTCATTGAATTCCATTTTTCACAATTTAAAATATAAAGTTATCTTCGATTTTCAGTTTTGAACACAGGTGGATTCTGTTTGTTGTTATCTTTCGTTTTAAATAGGAAGGTAATGGAAATTGAGATTTGTGTTCAAATTAGATCTACATTTAACGTTAAGCGTTTTTTCAAAGTAAAAGGCACGATTGAGCCTATAATATAAACATTATTAAAAATGCTTTATTACTAAACATAAAGAGCTCGAAAAGGTGCTTATGGAACATTCGTTTTACCCTGGTATCATCCAAAACTATGTGCACTCTGAAAGTTGTTAATGTCAATGAATTCCATTTTTCACCATTAAAATCTAAAGTTAACTTCAATTTTGAGTTTTGAACACTGATGGATTCTGTTTGATTTTATCTTTCGTTTTCAATAGGAAGGAAATGGATATTGAGGATTTTGTTCAAATTAGTACTACATTTAACTATATGCATTTTTTCACAGTAAAAGTCGTTATTTAGCATACAATTTTGAAATAATGAAGAAATACTTCATTACTAAACTTAAAGAGCACGAAAATGTTGCATACGGAAACTTCGTTTTCAACCTGGTATCTTCCATAACTATGTACTCCCAGAAATTTGTTAAGTATTTAAATTCCGTTTTTCACAATTAAAATCTAAAGTTTTCTTCGATTTTCAGTTTTAAACACTGTAGGATTCTGTTCGTTGTTATTGATCGTTTTAATTAGGAATGTAATGGATATTGAGATTTGTCTTATGTTTAACTTCGTGCGTTTTTTTTCAGTAAAAGTCATTATTAAGCCTAAAATTTTGAAATCATGTAGTAATACTACCTTACTAAACTTAAAGAGCACGAAAATGTTGAATACGGAAACTTCGTTTTCAACCTGATAGCTNCACAAACTATGTACACTCTGAAAGTTGTTAAACTCATATAATTCCGTTTTTCACCATTAAAATATAAAGTTATATCGATTTTCAGTTTTGAACACTGGTGGATTATGTTTGTTGTTATCTTTCGTTTTAAATAGGAAGATAATGGAAATTGAGATTTGTGTTCAAATTAGTCCTAAATTTACTTTATGCGTTTTACACAGTAAAAGTCACTATTTAGCCTAAAATATTGAAATTATGAACGAATACTTCATTACTAAACTTAAAGAGCTCGAAAAGGGGCATTTCACTCTGGTACCTTCGAAAACTATATACACTCTGAAAGTTGTTAAAGTAATTGAATTCCTTTTTTCACCATTAAAATCTAAAGTTATGTTCGATTTTCACTTTAGAACACTGGTGGATTCTGTTCGTTTTTATCCTTCGTTATAATAAAGGAAGGTAAAGATATTAATATTTGTTTTCAAATTAGTCATACATTTATCTTTATTCGTTTTTTAGAGTATAAGTTACTATTTAGCCTAAAATATTGAAATTTTGAAGAAATGCTTCATTACTAAACTTAAAGAGCTTGAAAAAGTGCAAACGGAACAATTGTTTTCACACTGGTATTTTCCAACATTATGTACTCCTTGAAAGTTGTTAAAGTCATTGAATTTCGTTTTTCACCATTAAAATCTAAAGTTATCTTAGATTTTCATTTTAAAACACTGGTGGATTCTATTCGATTTTATCTTTCGTTTTAAATAGGAAGGTAATGGATTTTGAGGATAGAGTTCAAATCAGTCCTACATTTATATTTATTTGTTTTTCACAGTATGTTTTCCATGGAAATTGAGATTTCTGTTCAAATTAGTCCTACTTTTGTCTTTATGCAATTTTCCACAGTAAAAGTCAGTATTTAGCATAAAATTTTGAAATTATGAAGAAACATTTCATTACTATACTTAAAGAGCACGAAAAGGTTGCATACAGAAACTTCATTTTCAACCTGGTATCTTCCAAAACTATGCACACTCTGAAAGTTGTTAAATTCATTGAATTAAGTTTTTCACCATTAAGATATAAAGTTATCTTCGATTTTCAGTTCATAACACTGATGGATTTTATTCGTTTTTATCTTTCGTTTCAAATAGGAAGGTAATGGATATTGAGGATTGAGTTCGAATTAGTCCTACATTTATATTTATTTGTTTTTCACAGTATGTTTTCCATGGAAATTGAGATTTGTGTTCAAATTAGTACTACATTAACATTATGCATTTTTTCACAGTAAAAGACTGTATTTAGCATAAAATTTTGAAATTATGAAGAAATACTTCATTACTAAACTTAAAGAGCATGAAAAGGTTGCATACCGAAACTTCGTTTTCTAGCTGGTATCTTCCATAACTATGTACTCCCTGAAAGTAATTCAATTCCATTTTTCACCATTAAAATATAAAGTTATCTTCGATTTTAGATTTTGAACACAGGTGGATTCTGTTTTTTTGTTATCTTTCGTTTTAAATAGGAAGTTAATGGCTATTGAGATAGTGTTCAAATTAGTCCTACATTTAACTTAATGCATTTTACACAGTAAGTGTCACTATTTAACCTAAAATATAGAAATTATGAAGGATTAATTCATTATCAAACATAAAGAGCTCGAAAGGGTATCTTCCATATATATGTACACTCTGAAAGTTTTTAAAGTCATTAAATTCCATGTTTCATTATTAAAATCTAAAGTAATCTTCGATATTAAGTTTTAATCACTTTAGGATTCTGTTCTTTGTTATCCATCATTTAAATAGGAATGTAATGGATAATGAGATTTGTGTTCAAATTAGTGCTACATTTAACTTTATGCATTTTTCACAGTAAAAGTCATTATTTAGCATAAAATTTAGAAATTATGAAAAAATTCTTCATTACTAAACTTAAAGAGCACGAAAAGGTTGCATACGGAAACTTCGTTTTCAACCTGGTTTCTTCCAAAACTATGTACTCCCTGAAAGTTGTTAAAGTATTTAAATTCCGTTTTTCTACATTAAAAAATAAGGTTATCTTCGATTTTCAGTTTTGAACACTGGTGGATTCTGTTTGTTGTTTTCTTTCGTTTTAAATAGGAAAGTAATGGAAATTGAGATTTGTGTTCTAATTAATCTTACATTTAACTTTATGCGTTTTACACAGTAAAAGCCACTATTTATCCTTAAATATTGTAATTATGAAGGAATACTTCATTACTAAACTTTAAGAGCTCGAAAAGGTGCATTTCACCCTGGTAACCTCGAAAACTATGTACACTCTGAAAGTTGTTAAAGTAATTGAATTCCGTTTTTCACCATTAAAAAATAAAGTTATCTTCGATTATCAGTTTTAAACACTGTAGGGTTCTGTTCGTTTTTATCTTTTGTTTTAAATAGGAAGGTAATGGATATAGAGGATTGTGTTCAAATTAATCCTACATTTATATTTATTTGTTTTTCACAGTATGTTTTCCATGGAAATTGAGATATGTGTTGAAATTAGTACTACATTTAACTTTATGCATTTTTTCACAGTAAAAGTCATTATTTAGCATAAAATTTTGAAATTATGAAGAAATACTTCATTACTAAACTTAAAGAGCACGAAAAGGTTGCATACGGAAACTTCGTTTTCAGCCTGGTATCTTCCAAAACTATGCACACTCTGAAAGTTGTTAAATTCATTGAATTCCGTTTTTCACCATTAACATATAAAGTTATCTTCGATTTTCAGTTTTGAACACTGGTGGATTCTGTTCGTTTTTATCTTTCGTTTTAAATAGGAAGGTAATGGATATTGAGGATTGTGTTCAAATTAGTCCTACATTTATATTTATTTGGTTTTCACAGTATTTTTTCCATGCAAATTAAGATTTGTGTTGAAATAAGTACTACATTTAACTTTATGCATTTTTTCACAGCAAAATCATTATTTAGCATAAAATTTTTAAATTATGAAGAAATACTTCATTACTAAACTTAAAGAGCACGAAAAGGTTGCATACGGAAACTTCGTTTACAAACCTGGTATCTTCCAAAACTATGTACACTCTGAAAGTTTTTAAAGTCATTGAATTCCGTTTTTCACCATTAAAATATAAAGTTATCTTCAATTTTCAGTTTTGAACACATGTGGATTCTGTTTGTATTTATCTTTCGTTTTAAATAGGAAGTTATTGGATATTGAGATTTGTGTTCAAATTAGTCCTACATTTAACGTTAAGCGTTTTTTCACAGTAAAAGTCACAATTGAGCCTATAATATAAAATTATTAGAAATGCTTTATTACTAAACATAAAGAGCTCGAAAAGGTGCTTATGGAACATTTGTTTTACCCTGGTATCACCAAAACTATGTGCACTTTGAAAGTTGTTAATGTCAATGAATTACATTTTTCACCATTAAAATCTAAAGTTATCTTCGATTTTCATTTTAGAACACTGGTGGATTCTGTTCGTTTTTATCTTTCGTTATAATAAAGGATATTGATATTTGTGCTCAAATTAGTCACACATTTATCTTTATTCGTTTTTTACAGTAAAAGTTACTATTTAGCCTAAAATATTAAACTTTTGAAGAAATACTTCATTACTAAACTAAAAGAGCTTGAAAAAGTGCATACGGAACAATTTTTTTCACCCTGGTATTTTCCATAACTATGTACTCTTTGAAAGTTGTTAAAGTAACTAAATTCCGTTTTTCACAATTATAATCTAAAGTAAACTTCGATTTTCAGTTTCAAACACTGTAGGATTTTGTTCTTTGTTATCCGTCGTTTTAAATAGGAAGTTAATGGATATTGAGATATGTGTTCAAAATAGTCCTACATTTAACGTTAAGCGATTTTTTCACAGCAAAAGTCACGATTAAGCATATAATATAAAAATTATTAGATATGCTTCATCACTAAACATAAAGAGATCAAAAATATGCTTACGGAACATTCGTTTTACCCTGGTATCATCCAAAACTATGTACACTCTTAATGTTGTTAATGTCATTGAATTCCGTTTTTCACCATTAACTTCAATTTTGAGTTTTGCACACTGATGGTTTCTGTTCGATTTTATCTTTCGTTTTAAATAGGAAGGAAATGGATATTGAGGATTTTGATCAAATAAGTCCTACATTTATATTTATTTGTTTTTCACAGTATGTTTTCCATGGAAATTGAGATTTCTGTTCAAATTAGTCCTACTTTAACTTAATGCATTTCACACAGTAAAAGTCACTATTATCCTTAAATATTGAAATTATGAAGGAATACTTCATTACTAAACTTTAAGAGCTCGAAAACGTTCATTTCACCCTGGTACCCTCGAAAACTATGTACACTCTGAAAGTTGTTAAAGTAATTGAATTCCGTTTTTCACACTTAAAATCTAAAGTTATCTTCGATTATAAGTTTTATACACTGTAGGATTCTGTTCGTTTTTATCTTTCGTTTTAAATAGGAAGGTAATGGATATAGAGGATTGTGTTCAAATGAGTCCTACATTTATATTTATTTGTTTTTCCACAGTTTTCCATGGAAATTGAGATTTGTGTTCAAATTAGTACTACTTTTAACTTTACGTATTTTTTCACAGTTAAAGTCAGTATTTAGCATAAAATTTTGAAATTATGAAGAAATACTTCATTACTAAACCTAAAGAGCACGAAAAGGTTGCATACGGAAACTTCGTTTTCAACATGGTATCTTCCAAAACTATGTACACTCTGAAAGTTTTTAAAGTCATTGAATTCCTTTTTCACCATTAAAATCTAAAGTTTTCTTCGATTTTTAGTTTTAAACGCTGTAGGATTCTGTTCGTTGTTATCGATTCTTTTAATTAGGAAGTTAATGGATATTGAGATTTGTCTTCAAATTAAATATATTTACCTTAATGCGTTTTTTTTTCAGTAAAAGTCATTATTGACCCTAAAATTTTGAAATCATGAAGTAATACTTCAATACTAAATTTAAAGAGCACGAAAAAGTTGCATACGGAAACTTCGTTTTCAACCTGGTATCTTCCAAAACTATGCACACTCTGAAAGTTGTTAAAGTCATTGAATTCCGTTTTTCACCATTAAAATATAAATTTATCTTCGATTTTCAGTTTTGAACACTGGTGGATTCTGTTCGTTTTTATTTTTCGTTTTAAATAGGAAGGTAATGGATATTGAGATTTGTCTTCAAATTAGTCTTATATTAACTTAGTGCATTTTTTTTACAGTAAAAGTAATTATTTAGCAAAAAAATTTGAAATTATGAAGAAATACTTCATTACTAAACTTAAAGAGCACGAAAAGGTTACATATGAAAAAGATGTTTTCAACCTGGTACCTTCACCAACTATGTACACACTGAAAGTTGTTAAAGTCATTTAATTCCGTTTTTCACCATTAAAATATAAAGTAATCTCGATTTTCAGTTTTGAACTGTGGTGGATTATGTTTGTTGTTATCTTTCGTTTTAAATAGGAAGGTAATGGAAATTGAGATTTGTGTTCAAATTAGTCCTAAATTTAACTTTATGCGTATTACAAAGTAAAAGTCACTATTTAGCCTAAAATATTGAAATTATGTACGAATACTTCATTACTAAACTTTAAGAGCTCGAAAAGGGGCATTTCACTCTGGTACCTTCGAAAACTATATACACTCTGAAAGTTGTTAAAGTAATTGAATGCCGTTTTTCACCATTAAAATCAAAAGTTATCTTCGATTATCAGTTTTGATTACTGATGGATTTTGTCCGATTTTATCTTTAGTTTTAAATAGGAAGGTAATGGATATTGAGGATTGTGTTCAAATTAGCCCAACATTTATATTTATTTGTTTTTCACTTTATGTTTTCCATGGAAATTGAGATTTGTGTTCAATTTAGTACTACATTTTTCTTTATGCATTTTTTCACAGTAAAAGTCAGTATTTAGCATAAAATTTTGAACTAAAGAAGAAATACTTCATTAGGAACTTTAAAGAGCACGAAAAAGTTGCATACGGAAAATTCGTTTACAAGCCTGGTATCTTCCAAAACTATGTACACTGAAAGTTTTTAAAGTTATTGAATTCCCTTTTTCACCATTAAAATTTAAAGAGCTCGAAAAGGTGCTTACAGAACATTTGTTTTACCCTGGTATCATCCAAATCTATTTGCACTCTGAAAGTTGTTAAGGTCAATGAATTCCGTTTTTCAACATTAAAATCTAAAGTTATCTTCAATTTTGAGTTTTGAACACTGATGGATTCTGTTCGATTTTATCTTTCGTTTTAAATAGGAAGGAAATGGATATTGAGGATTTTGTGCAATTAGTACTACATTTAACGTTAAGCGATTTTTCACAGTAAAAGTCATGATTGAGCCTATAATATAAAAATTATTAGAAATGCTTAATTACTAAACATAAAGAGCTAAAAAAGGTGCTTAAGGAACATTCGTTTTACCCTTGTATCATCCAAAACTATATGCACTCTGAAAGTTGTCAATGTCAATGAATTCCGTTTTTCACCATTAAAATCTAAAGTTAACTTTAATTTTGAGTTTGAACACTAATGGATTCTGTTCGATTTTATCTTTCGTTTTAAATAGGAAGGAAATGAATATTGAGGATTTTGTTCAAATTAGTACAATATTTAACTTTATGCATTTTTTCACAGTAAAAGTCAGTATTTAGCATTAAATTATGAAGAAATACTTCATTACTAAACTTAAAGAGCACGAAAAGGTTGCATATGGAAACTTCGTTTTCAACCTGGTTTTCTCCATAACTATGTACTCCCTGAAAGTTGTTAAAGCAATTAAATTCCGTTTTTCACCATTAAAATATAAAATTATCTCGATTGTCNGTTTTGAACACTGATAGATTCTGTTTGTTGTTATCTTTCGTTTTAAATAGGAAGATAATGGAAATTGAGATTTGTGTTCAAATTAGTCCTACATTTTACTTTATGCGTTTTACACAGTAAAAGTCAGAATTTCGACTAAAATATTGAAATTATGAAGGAATACTACATTTCTAAACTTTAAAGAGCACGTAATAGTTGCATACGGAGCTCGAAAACCTGCATTTCACCCTGGTACTTTCGAAAACTATGAACACTCTGAAAGTTGTTAAAGTAATTGAATTCCGTTTTCATCATTAAAATCTAAAGTTATCTTTGATTATCAGTTCATAATACTGATGGATTCTGTTCGTTTTTATCTTTCGTTTATAATAGGAAGGTTATTGTTATTGAGGATTGTGTTCAAATTAGTCCTACATTTATATTTATTAGTTTTTCACAGTATATTTTCAATGGAAATTGAAATTTGTGTTCAAATTAGNCAATGGAAATTGAAATTTGTGTTCAAATTAGTACTACATTTAACTTTATGCATTTTTTCACAGTAAAAGTCAGCATTTAGCATAAAATTTTGAATTTATGAGAAATACTTCGTTACTAAACTTTAAAGAGCACGAAAAAGTTGCATACGAAAATTCGTTTTCTAACCTGGTATCTTCCAAAACTATGTACATTCTGAAANTTTTTAAAGTTATTGAATTCCGTTTCTCACCATTTAAATATAAAGTTATCTTCGATTTTCAGTTTTGAACACAGGTGGATTCTGTTTGTTGTAATCTTTCGTTTTAAATAACAAGTTAATGGATATTGAGATTTGTGTTCAAATTAGTCCTACATTTAACGTTAAGCAATTTTTCACAGTAAAAGTCACGAATGAGCCTATAATATAAAAATTATTAGAAATGCTTCATTAAAAACACAAAGCGCTCGAAAAGGTGCTTACGGAACATTTGTTTTACGCTGGTATCATCCAAAACTATGGTCACTCTGAAAGTTGTTAATGTCAATGAATTCCGTTTTTCACCATTAAAATCTAAAGTTAACTTCAATTTTGAGTTTTGAACACTGATAGATTCTGTTCAATTTTATCTTTCGTTTTAAATAGGAAGGAATTGGATATTGAGGATTTTGTTCAATTAGTACCACATTTAACTTATGCATTTTTTCAAAGTAAAAGAAAGTATTTAGCATTAAATTTTGAAATTATGAAGAAACATTTCATTACTAAACTTTAAAGAGCACGAAAAGGTTGCATACGGAAAATTCGTTTACAAATCTGATATCTTCCAAAACTATGTACACTCTGAAAGTTTTTAAAATTATTGAATTCTGTTTTTCACCATTAAAATATAAAGTTATCTTCGTTTTTCAGTTCTGACCACAGGTGGATTCTGTTTGTTGTTATCTTTCGTTTTAAATAGCAATTTAATGGATATTGAGATTTGTGTTCAAATTAGTCCTACATTTAACGTTAAGCGATTTTTCACAGTAAAAGTCATGATTGAGCCTATAATATAAAAATTATTAGAAAAGCTTCATTATTAAACATAGAGAGCTCGAAAAGGTGCTTACGGAACATTCGTTGTACCCTTGTATCATCCAAAACTAAGTGCACTCTGAAAGTTGTTAATGTCAATGAATTCCGTATTTCACCATTAAAATCTAAAGTTAACTTCAATTTTGAGTTTTGAACAATGATGGATTCTGTTCGATTTTATCTATCGTTTTAAATAGGAAGGAAATGGATATTGAGGATTTTGTTCAAATTAGTACTACATTGAACTTTATGCATTTTTTCACATTAAAAGTCAGTATTTAGCATTAAATTATGAAGAAGTACTTCATTACTAAACTTAAAGAGCACGAAAAGGTTGCATACGGAAACTTCGTTTTCAACCTGGTTTCTTCCATAACTATGTACTCCCTGAAAGTTGTTAAAGTAATTAAATTCCGTTTTTCACCATTAAAATATAAAATTATCTCGATTTTCAGTTTTGAACACTGGTGGATTCTGTTTGTTGTTATCTTTCGTTTTAAATAGGAAGGTAATGGAAATTGAGATTTGTGTTCAAATAAGTCGTACCCTTAACGTTATGCGTTTTACACAGTAAAAGTCACTATTTAGCCTAAAATATTTAAATTATGAAGGAATACTTCATTTCTAAACTTTAAGAGCTCGAAAAGGTGCATTTCANTCTGGTACCTTCCAAAACTATGTACACTCTGAAAGTTGTTAAAGTAATTGAAATATGTTTTTCACCATTAAAATCTAAAGTTACCTTCGATTTTCATTTTAGAACACTGGTGGATTCTGCTCCTTTTTGTCCATCGTTTTATATAGGAACTTAATGGATATTAAGATTTGTATTCAAATTATTCCTACATTTAACGTTATGCGTTTTTTTACAGTAAAAGTCACGATTGAGACTAAAATATTAAAATTATTAAGAAACGCTTCATTTCTAAACATAAAGAGCTCGAAAAGGTGCATACGGAACAATCGTTTTACACTGGTATCTTCCAAAACTATGTACTCCCTGAACGTTGTTAAAGTCATTGAATAACGTTTTTCACCATTAAAATCTAAAGTTATCTTCGATTTTCATTTTAAAACACTGGTGGATTCTGTTCGTTATTATCTTTCGTTATAATAAAGGAAGGTAAAGGATATTGATATTTGTGTTCAATTAGTCATACATTTATCTTTATTTGTTTTTTACAGTTAAAGTTACTATTTAGCCTAAAATATTGAAATTTTTAAGAACTGCTTCATTACTAAACTTAAAGAGCTTAAAAAAGTGCATACGGAACAATTGTTTTCACCCTGGTATTTTCCAAAACTATGTACTCCTTGAAATTTGTTAAAGTAATAAAATTCCGTTTTTCACAATTAAAATCTAATGTAATATTCGATTTTTAGTTTTAAAACTGTAGGATTCTGTTCTTTGTTATCCATTGCTCTAAATAGGAAGGTAATGGACATTGAGATATGTGTTCAAATTAGTCCTACATTTAACTTAATGCATTTTACAAAGTAAAAGTCACTATTTAGCATAAAATATATATATTATGAAGGAATACTTAATTACCAAACTTAAAGAGTTCGTAAAGGTATCTTCCAAAACTATGTACACTTTGAAAGTTGTTAAAGTCATTAAAAAAGATAGGTGCCAGGATAGCCCCGCTCTCTGATTGGCTCTCCCGTGTCACGTGGTCGTAGGCCCCGCCCCCTCTGGTTATCCCCAGCCGCTGAGGCAAGGTAGGAATGGTGATGAAACCTAAGCTGTCGCCGGAAGGTCTGTGTTATTTTATTTTTATACGTGGGTTCTTTTACATTGAAAATTTTATGGAATCAATTTTACGTAAGCATATTTCTGAGATTCGATTTTCGAGAGTTGAATTCTGGTAAACAAATAAATTTCAAATGAAGCCAGCCTTTGTATTTACANCGAATCTGTGTCACTAGCTATATTAAAGTTCTTCGTTCGGTCGCAATGGAATGTTTTATTTTAAATCTAATCTCATATGCACTGAGTAGATATTACGTAATATGAATCAAAGACTTCTGTTTGACGGCTGGAATATATCACCAATCTAATTTCCGTGTTAATGAGTTTTTGAAATCGAGGTTAGTGTTTCATATTCTTTAAATTTNTTTTAGTTTTGATAAATTTTGAAATGAGATTCTAGAAATGAATTCAGTAGCTCGTTAAGATAATTAATCTGTTTTCAATTTTTCCGTATGTTTATTCCTTACCGAGTTAGACATATGTGGAGCGTATTGACGATATAATGCGTAATACTTGTCATGTAAGAAGTGAACGTTTGTTGATANGCTAAACGTAAAGTCGGCTTCGCTAGCTTATTGGTTAATTATTTGGCCGTGCAGACAGGAGGTTCGGTTCCTGGCAGGGTGTTATTCATAAAAATAGCGAGTGCTGGATATGTGTAGACTGTTTCGAATGACCCGTGGGTGTCGAGTACCTGTAAAACCGCATGCCATCATTTAATGATGGATAGACAAATTAAAAATTGATTTATGTAAAATGTTGAATGCCAATTTCTGTTATAATGGAGCTTTTTGAAAAGAAGAATACGTATTAGAATAACAAGAAAAAAAATTAAAGGCGATCCAGCCATCACGAGTAAACACCAGACATTTTCAAGAGTAGTTACGATTAACTATGCATTAAAACAAAGAAATATAACCTCCAATAATAAATTGCTATTTCCTTGATTTGAACGAAATTAGAAATATAGGAATGTCGTGACGTAATAAATTGAACGGAGCAAGACCAGTGATAATTAGTACGTTTTTAATTTAGCCTAA
>KZ887713.1:7642-18632 GCA_003456935.1 Machilis hrabei
AACGCTACGTGAACTTTAGTAGGTGCACATAGAGGCGAGTTCAAGCACTTTTCACTCAGATAGCAAGTTTTAGCGTAACAGTGTCACTTATTTGAATCCAGACTGTATTCGTATTAAAAGTCATTGGAAAATAAAAGCAGAAATACAATCTGTTTTANCAATATTCGAGCAACTTTGTCCTCATTTTCAGTTTCTTTACCATATCGTTTCACAACCAGTAACAAAAGCACTTGAATTATATTCACAATTTTACAATATTGGACATCATTGCAATATAGTTACTTTATAGATTTTGCTAAAATGTTGTCTGTTTTAAGATATGATAGATTAATTGCGAGCACACAGTAAACCAAGAAATGGCACTGTTACGCTAAAACTTGCCATCTGCCTGAAAAGCGCCTGAACTCACCACTGCATACATACACGTATTAAAGTTCACGCAGCGTTATAAAAACAACACTATAAAATTGTNTATAACTTTTTATAAATACGTACTACATAACATGCGTTTGAAAACACTCCGAATATACTTTACTATGTGTACAAATACTTTCACTAAGTGCATTACTTTATTTAAAAAAAGAATCCCATCAGAAGATCCGATCCACTGTTCGTATTACGCATTACGCACACGCTCGGCTTTCTACCAACTAGGCCAAGGAATTGCTTCAGTGTATATGGTTATTTCTGATACAACAGTTTCACACAAAACCTTAAATCATTAATAACTTTAACTAAGTAGTTCATCAGCAGTTTATATTATCATCAATGGATAGGAAATCGTATTGCCTTTTACAAAATTACACACTCGATTGGTTTCGTTTCTAGCAGCAACAGATAATCCCTTATCGGTCTAATTTAAAGGTATCAGTTTTCACACATTATCATATATTTACCTAACGTAAGTAATACAACATATGTATACGTATTATATGTATTACAGCTATAGCTGACTCAGTAAGGGAAATAAATCAGAGGTTTACATTCACTTTCACGTAGAAATGTCCTTATAACCGACACTTTACATCCTCTACCATCTAACGCATGCCATGTAAATCGATCTGTATTTTTTTAATTAAATATGACAGAAACACCTTTGACAACTTCTGCAAAGCACGTAATATAAATAGTAGATTTTTCAAGACAACGAACTGTGTAGTGTTTCTATTAAAAATAGCCAAATAAAAGTTGATTTCAGTTTGTGAAATTATCATACCATTACTTAATTTAATCTAACATCATTTAATTTTAAAATAATGACAAAGCACGGAATTCAGGAAATAAAAAACAGAAAAGAGTCAAAGCTAACATCGCTTGAGATTCGTTATTAATATGAAATGTGATCGAACACAGTGTTCACATCTTTTAATTTTATGAAGGATTTGTAGTTATTATATAATAACGTCATACTTTCACAAAAGCTGAATTAATAACATTAATATTTTTTCTAGATCAAATGGAACGTCGTCATCTTTCCACTCTGACCAATATTCTCAGTGGCTGGGGTGTAAGGTCAAGTTTTATCNACACTTCTGAAATGTTGTACAGAAGAATCGAGTCCTTCAGGGAACCAAACTTGGGATTTGTTGTGCTTGAGCATATGCCAGCTTCCAGCCATCTAATGAAGGTTTGTTTTTAAATTAAATATTTGCCCCATTTCATGAAACTATCTCTCTTAAAGGCAGAGGTGGCTCGTGATGACGTATCAAGGTGTTCACAACAGTTTGCCAAGTTTCTTACACTTGTAAAGTACCGCACACTTCATGAGTTCGTGTTTGATGTGTTCAAAACTTCACTTCTAAGGTTTGTGAAGGATGAACGTGAAAGCATGAAGTCTTGTGTCCTCTCTAAGTGTATGAAACTTGGCAAACTGTTGTGAACACCTTGATACGTCATCACGAGCCGCCCCTGCTTAAAGGTACAAATATAACATATACATAAGACTAATTCAGGAAGTATTTAAAGGTCTAATACTCTCTACGAGTACATTAGAGGTGCTCAATATTAACCCTTTAATTTATTACGTACTGAGAATAAGACGAGTATCAAACGCGATAGTTCGCTAAACCTTCTATAGCAACACTAAATATTCTCTCACTCCTTGAAAAAAGTTATCATCGCAACGCTCACTTTGTGCAGATATTGATGAAATAAAAACGAACATTGATTGTTATTATATATTTACATGCATGGTATCAGTGAAACACTTTAAAATAATAACAATGACATTTAAGAATGACGTTTCCAGAACATTAGCTTCTGCTGCTCAGATAAAATTTTGAAATTATTATATAAAAAAATTCTACTTATAAATAGATAGAAGGAACATGTTGCTGTAAAATTTTAAAGCATACACATTTTATCAATAAACGAAAATGATTTGTTATAATACGTAAAGCAGACCACTTGTAATTTGTTATTTCCATACGTAAACGTTCTTAAGCTGTATATTTGTGTAACTTCGATTATATTATTTACAAGCAGAAAAAAATACAAAAATGTTGAAGAGTATCATACCCAGGAATCAAAACTATTAAATAGTTTCATGACTANTACGTTTCGAACTGCAGTTCACTAGTTTCACACAATACATTATATGTCGTAGGTGTGGGCGAAATTACCACTTTTTTAAAATTATATGATGGGTACCACCCAAAAGGTGACATTCGGGCTTCTTATCACTTGGAGTTTTGAATTTTGGAAATTTTACATCGACCTTCATCTCCACTGTCATTCCATAGTTTTGGTAGGTAGGCAATCCCGCAACACAGCTGTGGCACTGGACAAACGACATCGCTGCAGAGTGCTGCGATAGCGCATTGGCTTTAGTGAGTTGTGTCGTACTAAGTTGTGTCACAACTACGACTGTCCATCTTTGTCATTTTAGAGTCTGAAAAATGGCGAAGAAANCGAGTAAATATTATATTTCTCTCAGGATCTTTCTCACTCCAGCTCAGAGTGCACGCGCAGCTCCTAGCTCGCTACCCTGTGTTGGCAGCTTCCCAGAACCAACCACGAGGAGATGGCTGCGCAACGGGTCTCACCCATGCCCTTCCCTACCANCCAACCGGGAGAGCATATTTCTAGCTCTTTTTCCCCACTTGTTGTGTAGTCTGTATTAGACTTTAGTTTTGGCATTAGTTTCCTAGATTGCATTGTGCTGCTGATGAGCCCATATTGGGCCTCAAATCCCGTCAGTGACGCTGCTGCCTCTGTCACCTCCTTCAAACATCTCTCAACTCTTTGTGTATGCCAGGGGATTGGCAGTACTTGGAGCTTCGGTGTACTACCCTCAGATTTAATNATATCTGTCAACTCTGCGGTGGAAAGATGCCGCAAGAGGTGTGGCTCAGACTGAGCCACTTGTTGCAAATCAATCATGCTATTGTAATCCACCATTGAAAAGTTTAGTCGTCGCACTTTAAAAGGCCGTAAATCTTTCGTATTCGCTTTGCAAGACTTCTGGGTGAGTACGATACCTTGTCTTCGGATGTCTTCCCATTCATCCGTTAGTATACTGATTATAACGTGGATGTGCGAAAAACGCATTCTGCTGTAGTAACGCATTCAACCATGTTATTTCACTTTTGAGACAGGTATCTGGACACACTGATGGATTTATAGAAATGGTGGGCACCCTTACAAGCCACTGGATTGGTTCGTATAGTGAATCACATCTCAATGTACACTTTCGTTACAAATTCCACGACTGCCTTGAGTCCCTGTGATGGTGTGCTCTTTCCTACGTATGTTCTCAGCAGGCGATTTGCGGTGGTGAGCCATCGGGAGTGATTGAGGGTCTCTTGATTCTAGTTTGTTTGAAACTGTGCCTGAATTAACAGCATTGGCTATATCAAGCAAATACGATTTGTCTGGGCTGAGATTCCGTGAGTCTAAGTTTGGGTTTTTGCAGCGCATTTTCTTGAATTTTATTACAGATAGATTCACAAAATTTTCTAGTTCCTTTCCTGTGGCTCCAGAGAAAGTATTTGATCCTGACGTCTCACCGTGAATACAATGAAAAAATATGTCGCAACGGTAGCTCGTTACAGTGTAGCAGACAGACTATCCATTGCAGAGATCTTCCAAGCTTCTTTTCCATAAGGGTAAGAGCACCACCTTTCCATCCTGTGTTGACGTTTGTACTGTCGTTACCCAACGCCTCCAAAGCGTCACAATATACGGTTTCCAAGTACTGAGAAATCACTGAGGCNATATCTTCTGCTTTGGATCCGTTGGGAGTTACGTGCGTCAAATATTTGCCCTCAGGTTGCCTACGAGAGAACTGTGTTTCTCTTGCTTGGTGAAAACTTTGTGCTTGCAACCGGATGTAGTACTCACCAGGACTCTTCTTTTACCTCTCCGGCTATCGAAGTATAGCAGTACATTTTCCTCGATAGTTGCCACTTTGGACATTCTTTCTCGCACGCCGAAATTTGTTGTGGTCGACCAACTGCGAATTATCAGTTTCAGACACCAAACCATGATCTTCAAGCGCAGCCGTAGCTAAGGCAGGAACAGTTCTCGGAACCCCAAAGTGGTCCGCTATTTCAGCGGTTTTTGTTAGACTTACTATATTCTGCATTGTTTCAGTGATTGATGAACGAAGTTTCCGAGAAGGCTCCCACACGTCACTATCCGCCTCAGCTTCTGTTGAAGATTCTGCGGACGACAAATCGTCTTGTGCAGATTTCAGCAATGCAGGTACATCCTTGGCCCTCATGGCCCTCTCCATTTTATCTTGGTGACGTTTAGCGTTTTTAAGCTGTCGGGAGGACTCATGCTTGTCAATTGTCCCGATTACCATTTTTCGTTAACACCCTGATCTATTATAATGCATGTTCTAATTGTGGTACTTTCTTCGCCTTTTCACAACAACAGCTACATAAATCGGTGTATCTGCAGGCAACGAATTCAAATAGCTCCAGTCCCTGATGTTCCAAACTTCTGGGGGATGACTTGAAAGCCAGAATATTTCTCGTCTCTCCTCCATTTTTCTTCATCTCCTCATAGCGGTTACGAAAGCTCGAGATTTACTCACGAAAATTCTTCTTTAACTTCTGACAGCGTTCATAAAAACTCGAAATCTGCTCCTGTAAAGTCCTCATGTCCACTGTGGGTATGGATGCTGACGCCCAAAATCGCCTGCATTATAGTCACCGTCTCCTTCCTAACCTGTTTGACCGAAGGATTCTTCCCACTGATGCCGTCCTTGCTGCCCTCATTTCTTTTTTTCTTCATAACACAGTAGAAATGTTCCATGGTGTGGCGAATGCTTTATATTAGCAAGGGAAGCATTGCTTGTCTAAAAGTACTTGTAAATATAACAATATGTTACACCAAGAATGAGTAATTATTTGTATACGTAAAAAGTTCAAATGAAGGTTGTTTTAAACTATGCACTCTCCGTTTATTTTATCATGAACCNTAGGCAAGCACAACTGAAGCTGTTTACTCGAGTGATGATGAGAAAGTCCACTGAAATGACTTTCAGTAGACGATCCCACGGGAAAGGGGTGGTGAGAAAGGAAGATGAGGTTTTGTTTTGAAGGAGGTTGGAGAGCATTCGAAGGATTACTTGTGTTAAAAATACGTTCTGTGTTCCTGTTGTTTCTACACTCTCCCATTTTCCGCAGGCTTATTTAGTTATAGTCGTTGTGACTGTATTATTGAAAGGCTTTAAATAAATTCTTTAATTAGTTTAATGTTTATTGAAAAACGTGACCTTGCGTTAACCGCGAGACCTATACCCAAAATCCACAATTTGACTAAAAAGACAAAAAATTGCGCATGCCATTTTCGTACTGCNATGTACAATAATATTGATTGGCTGTGTGGTTACCAAAAGTTGTCCAAAGTATTTTGTTGGCCCTGTTTACTTTTTTATTCGGAGTAAACTGTATGGGAAAAATATGGATAATTGACATAACTTTAGGAAAAACACGAGCTTTCTCACGTACATATTACATCTTCGATGAAATTAACTTCTTTTGGGAGGAAGCGTATTGAATTTATTCTAAACGAACAGGCTAGATTACATGTCAAAAAGCACGATATAGAGGTAAAAAAAATCGCCATGTTGCATGACGTTCGATATACCTGACATGTTTTCTAGCGTAAAAATAACTGGCATTTAGGGGACACGATGAGTGTGGCACTTCTGTGAACAGGGGCAATTTCATAGAACTGGTTAGTCTTTTAGGTGGATTTCCCAATCCTTTAACAAATGCTACCGTTTTCTCGCAGCTTTCTAGTCTTATCCAGAATTACATAATTCGGTGACTGAATTATGGAAACTGACCGAATTTCGGTCAGTTTCGGAAGTCATGATGGCCGAAATAAAGACTGAAGACCATTGTGCACCATTTGTGGGTATAAGTATTGACGAATCGACGGTAATTAGCAAGAAATCCCAATTGTCAACTGTTTCACGGCACGTAAATGTAAACGGAGATGTAGAAGAAAGGTTTGTTGGTTTTTCAGATGTCAGTAAAGATCGTTCAGCAGAAGTATTATCCGAACAAGTTTTTCAGGTTTTGAGGGATTTTGAGTGTAAAGATAAATTAATAGCACAAACCTATGACGGAGCAGCAGTTATGACAGGAAGGGTGAGTGGTGTTCAGGTTCGAGTTAAGTAACAGTGTCCTTGTGCGCTGCTATGCTCACAAACTAAATCTGTTTCTAGTTGAGTGTGTTAACAAAAGTGAACATTGCAAAGTGTTTTTTTCATATCCCTTGTTGGTTTTAGCACCTTTGTTTCGAAGTAAACCAAACTAATGAACGCATTAGACGAGAAAGTGCAAAAGAGATTTCCTAGTGTCGCACAACAGTTGACTTGTTGGAACTTTATATGAATACAGGGAGGAAATTTGCGAAATACTGGACTCTATGATTGAAAATGGTGATAAGTNGGACACTAATACGTTTCAGTCTGCTCGAACCTCATTGGCATTGGCAAGAATTTTATTTTATTTTTCTATTGACAGTGTTATCTTCTATCATTCTAATTACTGACATTCTTTTTCAAATTCTACAGAAGAATATTTTTGATATTGCGTANTTAAAAAAAAAAAATATGAGTTTCAACGTGCACCTTCAGACAATTCGAAATAACTTTNATTCCGTTTAAAATCAAGTTGCAAGTCAAACGCCAGTCGTAAAGTCCCAAAAATAATGCAATTTGGAGAAGTTAATTCTGCAGACAGAAAAACATCATACATACTTTTTTTAAAAATAATAGAAATAATTATGGGTTGTCTTATAAACCAAATTTCAGATACGAAAAACATGATATTTTTGTCTTTGTTAGACGTTAAAGAGCGCATTAAACATGGTCTGAAGTTTCCTGAAGATGCTTTCATGCCTCTAAAATCATGCTACGTCCAGTTCTTTGATTTTCCTCTCCTCAGAAGTGAGCTAAATGTTTTTTTTTATATAAATCCGAGGACTCATCGAAAGTTGTGCCAGAGCTGCCACGATATCTGAGGTATTCAGGTCTTCATGAAGCGCTACCACAAATTTACAAACTATGTTGTTCAGTGTTAACGATTTCAGTGGCAAGTGCATCTGCTGAGAGATCGTTTTCTGCACTGAAATGTATAAAAACGTACCTACGAAATTCACAACATCAAGAGAAAATTCCAGACAGGGTAATTCAGATGTTTCCTGTAAAGGAGCGAAGAATAAACCTTACGTACAAGTAGTTGCACAAAGGTTTGGTTTTATTAAGTTGTGTTTATATTTTTATTATTACTGCCTGTTGCTTCCTAAAATCTTTCGGTCACGGTTCGCCACTGGTTTCATGACATCTTCATACGTTGGTAGCTGCCTACCACTTATTTCCCGCCTGTCCCCGGGATACCGATACATTAAATCACAAGCTCTCGTTGATTTTGACATTTTCACAACACTCAAAAACTCACATGAAAACAATGGCTCCAGGCAGAACACGAAACCACGCTCGCCGCCTCCTCTCCGTTCAGCGCAATCTATCGGTTCACCCAGCAAGCAGCTCGCTCTGCTAATTCAATGATTTACCGACGGGTGGCAGCACTCCATAGACATTGGTAGACAATGTTACAGCATCACGCACGCATGATAGGGTGCGTGCACTCTGAACTGGTGTAAGAAAGATCCTGAGAGAAAGTCAATATTTGCTCGTATTCGTTGCCGTTTTTCAGACTCTGAAATGAGCAAAGATAGACAGACGCAGGTGTGACATACCTTAGGACGACACAACTTGCTGAAGTTACACCAATGCGCTATCGCAGCGATCTGCAGCGACGTCATTTGCCCAGTGTAGCAGCTGTGTTACGCGGGCTTGCTTCAAAACCCCGAAACTACAGAGCAAAATGGAGAGAAGGAGGTAGTTGTCCGATTTCAAACATTCAAAATTCCTAGTGATAAGGAGCCCGAATGTCACCTGTTCGGTGATACCCTTCATACAATTTCCCAAAAGTGGTTATTTCGGCCACCCCTAATATGTATGATTAACCAATGATAAATTTTTTGTCAGATAATATGTCTAAAAATTTTTTGTTGTCATGGAACAAAGCATTTATATTAATTTTGATTACATAATTGGGAAATCAGTTTAGCATAACCACCATTAGTATGCATATAGTTCAGCAAGTAGGACCTAAAAGGCCAATAATAAAAATGAATAGTCAAATCTAATTTATTAGAGCCGAAACTTATATATTACATTAGTTTAGTTTTCTAAGTAGTTACTAGAGTAATTGAAGCACTTAGCACAGAGGCCACACGCTTTTGTGTTGTGACATCGTACGAGGCCACTCAGCATATTCTTCACCGTTGATTTAAACGCAAAGTCGTCCAGAAGCTACGGGAGGCCAGGACTGTAATTTGTATATAATTCCGTGGCCTCGTGGAACTTCACGGACGACCAAGAGCTCCAGTCAAGGGGAGATTCTTGGCTGATCTCACTGGCGGTGACTATGAATCAGGAAGGGATACAAAATATTGTGTCTCGCTACAATAAGTACCTCTATACTTCGGATTACTATCTACAAAATCAACACCTTTATTAGTTTTCGTTTATCTAATATATTTGTTGATTTATTATTTGTTTTTATTCGCGAACCGGCCTTTACTTTTACACGATTCTCGTATATTAATTACAAGGAATACTTTTCTGACACAGAAATTATTTTCAGGGATATATAGAAATAAAATATATACAAAGATTACTAACAAATCATACTCCAAAAGGTTTCCATTAACCATAACTATTACAGTTAGATGATTATGGATGAATGCAATGCGCTCTCCAAGATTCTACATTTTGTAGCTACCTTCTATAAAACTATGTATAGGGTTAATTGTATGATATATTTGTAATATTTATCAATAAGTGATGGCTGTAAGTATTTTATGGAGGCGATTCTAGAAATAAAGTCAATGGACAAGTATCTGACGTAAAAGAACCCGTCACTGGTTAGATGCACAGTGTGTGGATAATTTCAAATATCCTGAGCCATATCTGTGACGCGAATGGGCTTTCCATTACACTGTAGATGGATTTAAAGAATTCAATATTGACTGGGAGATGAATGTGTGGAAAAACCCAGTAATCTCGAAGCCTCTTTGCGAGCGGGTTTAGGGTTTTCTTTTGATTTTTACCCAAGCTAAAGATGTCCATCAATTTAATAGATTTTCTGNTATTATTTAATAAAGGAAAAGTTTAGCAAACACGATTAATATAAGTGTTTTGTAGCGCAAAGCAGAACAATATGACGTTTTATTAAATTTATTCTTTGAATGAGGAAATTGTGTGCGTTTACGCATTTGTAAAGCTACAAGAGTTTTCCTGAAAGGTCACTTTTATTTCCATGTTTAAGTTCTTGATCGTTATATAATTATTAAAATGAATGACGGTGTACGATCATAAATAATAAAANTAGNTAAAATAAATNTTTTAATATACCATTACGTTCCGAGGAAAATACTTACTCTTCTTCAGATGCATTATACAATTAAAACATAAATATTACACAGTTTTATAAATGTGACAGTAGGTTGTCAAGGACAATGAAAGATTTAAAAGTATAAAAGGTTAAAACATTGATCGTTACAAGGATGAATGAACATTGAAACATGAGGCATTTCTTAAAGTAGAATATTATAATAATATTTTGGGATAACAGCACCTTCTTCTTTTTTGTTTAGGGAGGGTTGAGTTTTTAATAAGGAGTAGGCTTCTTTGAATAGTCGTTTGGATGTGTTAGGTTCATGATGAATAACTTCTGTTTCGGACCAGGCGATGTTATAATGATTTTCTAATATGGCGTGTTCAGCTATTGCACTTTTCTCCGGTTTATTGTCCTTAATTGCGTACTCATGTTGATAAATCCGTTTTTTTAAGAGGTGGGACGTTTGACCAATGTAAGATTTTCTACAGTTGTTAGAGGCAGTGGCGGCTGGTGAACATAATTACCGGGTGTTCACAAAAATGCCTAGCTAGAGAATCACATTGCGGTGGAATCTCTAACATGGGCCTGTAGTGCAGTGCATTTAAANTTTGACCCGGACAAAAATAATAACAAAACGAAACCTTTTGGAAAGTGTTCAGTACATACCTGTAATCATTTCCTGAAAATTCCCAAAGTTTCCCACTCCAGGAAAATCCGCCATCTTGGAAAAAAGTCGCCATGTTGGATTTTTCATTTAAAATTAATAACTTGAGAACCAAAGGTGCTAGAGACGCGTAATTAGTGTCAGAATGTTCGTCTTGACTTTATCTATCATGTTCACTAAAAATTAAAACTATAGTGATTCGGAAAGTGAATCATAAATTACAATATAGCTTCGAAAAGTAAATATTGTACAACTTTTTTTGTATATTTTCATCATTTACGCCGCTATTTTCACTTTTATCAAAATTTATGAAGACATAAAAGTTGTAGAGCATTTAAAAACACGTTGAATAATATACTTTAATTTACCGTTAATGATAAATTGTGTATATATA
>KZ887770.1:3685-16810 GCA_003456935.1 Machilis hrabei
AGTCTCCGACGCTTCGTTTTGGCACTAATCGTGTTTAAAGTTGCATTAAAAGAGCCTCATCAGTTCTCTACCTCCCAGGCGCTCAAGGTCCCGCACTTGTCAAGTTTTCGTATATTTTAACTACGTGAGGTCTATNAACACAAACTTTTGTCCGCATCGCCTCAACCCAGCCTCAACTCCTCGGGCCGGCCTTATTCAGTCCCAGTTAGCTGTTTGGATTGGGAGTAGGAGTCAAATCCTATTCGTATTTGTTGCTTGCAAGGGGAACGTAACCCCAGGCGATCTTCCCTTGTCAGGTGGGCCTAAAGGAGCAATCCCGAGGAGCCGCATCTCCAGTCGACGGTTCAACCGCCATACCGGGGCGGTGAAGGCAGATCCCAAGACCAGGAGTGTGACAAATGCTTTTCTTATTTTCCATGTGATAGGTTCAAAAATGTGCCATTGACACGCGAGGATTCGCTTTCAAATTCTCCTTCACCCTTTCATATAAGTCTACAAAGACGATTTTCTTCTCCTCGTAACGCAAATGGGAATCTAAACGTAGGGCAATGTTCACTTTATCATAAGTGTTTCCGTAATTTAGATGTTTTTATCCTGGAAATACTGTATGAAGTGCATGAAACATCCAATCATCGAAATTTGTCGCTGATAATCTGGGCTCACTGAGCTTGGTGGTCGTAGGAACTTTACAATTTATAATTTCTGTGGTATTTTGGCCATCCACAATGTTATTCCAACTGCATGGCATATGTATTTCAGTCAAGGCTACTTTCCATTCTCATTGCATCATGACTTGTGTGAATAAATGGGTTACATATNGCGACGGCGTGTTCTCGGGGAACATGTCCATGGACGCATTTGAAGAAAGCGTAACTTAAAAAGTCATTCTAACGTAATGCCAATCTCACGCTCAACTAACAACCATGCTTATTTATAAGGCCACCGGGAAGGAAACCCGGAGCTGAAGACATCTTTTATCCTATCCACNAAACGAACGCTTTTTTCCGTGACGTCGTAGTACTTTTTTCATCATGTATAGTTCGTGCTTGCATACGTGTATGTTTTGGAGCTCGGGTTCATAAAATTTCCCTTTGATGTTTTCTCCCGTGGAATCCTCGAGTATGTACACGGGAGGTCTCTTCGATACCTCCTCGGCCACGGTAAATATTTTTGCAAGTGGTNTCCCTTATAATTATTTTCAAAATGTCCTTTCACTTAGACCGCGCGTACTGTATCTCCGACGGACACAGTTTCGGGTCGACATTTCTTCTGCGCAACTTTGTAAAGAAGGGTATACGCTTCGNCTTCTTTAAACACATTGACGTCTGCGGATCTCAATGTTATTCGACAAATGCACTGTGATGTTATAGGCATCCAGGAAATATTGTAACAAGTCCACGTACCTGTACGTGTTATTATGCGTAAAGTAATACCACAGAAGTTCCTTTATGGTTCTGTTTGAAACCCTTAATTGAAGAAATCCGAGCACTGATCAGTGTTTAAATGGAAAATAACGCGACCACCCTGTGGAAGTATTGTCTGTAACAACTANCAGTTCCTTTCCCATTTTGTGGCTTAACGGCACGGCCCAGGCATACTTCTAAAGAATATCTATGCACGTTAACAGATATCTCATACCATTATTAAGCTCCTGCAAGGCGCTCATGTCATTCAAATCGGCCGTGCCTTGAAATCTGTTGTGAAGATACTTGTACCTCGCCGGTTTATGTCATGTAAAGGCTCTCAAACCACTCAAAATACGTTTAATTTCTTATTTGTTTTAAAACTTAATACAACCATCTGATTACCACCGTAACTTCCAGAGTTCTTAAGAGCCAGAGGTATCAGCAACGCCTCTTCTTAACCCTGCATGCCTCAATGGTCTGGATATAAATAAAACACGCAATTGAAAATAACTCTATTTATTGGTGTATTTATTGCCTTACTTCTAAAATCTCTCAACTACAGTTTTAGCATGGTCGTACACGTATCTTCTCAACCATCACTACAAAACACATACAAAGCAAAATACAAGACATNCTTTGCTACACCATCCGTGNCCTAGTATCATAGCTCACTACTGGTACACATACTTGCAGTTTTTACAAAGTCAGTCTGGGACACTTACCACACACTTAACTTGTTTATGTCCTCCTTGTGATTTTGCTCTCTTAAGTGTCTGGTGCTACTGTTATCTTTTAAACTGTTTGCCTTCTCGGGTAAACACCTTTTAACATTGTTCCATCACATTTTAATTGAGGGTAACATGTGAAAAATGTTCCCATTGCTCGAGTGTCAATCCAATACTGCGTCGGGAGGGAAGTAATCGTTCTTCCTTGGTTACCTCATCTAACAGTTTCAAATAGTCCCTGATGTGTACGAACACTGTACGGTTTAACCACCACGAACAGATTAGCGCCCACTTTGACTAACGCAGTAGTTACAGGTCTAGACGTGTGCTGATGCTGCGGTGTTTTCTTTTTATGGTGATGGTACATTTGAGTCTGCGTTCTGGGTTTGTGTATTGGTATTGTCGTAACCCAGCACACTGGTGCGGTGTCGTAGAAACTCGTAGCATCCAAAATCTGTATTCCATTATCTTTGGTATGCGTGACGGTCTCCATTTCGGCAAAAGCTAGACGTGTCATTCTGCAAAGCACTGTGCTGCAACTGAGGGGAGTCTCACGATCGTGTTTATTTTTATACGTGCTTGTGTACCTACTCGTTACTCATTGGTGGCTCTTCTGGTGAACGTGTAACCCTCTTTTGCCGCCCATTNAGCCCGGTCACGTCATCTACACTCTCCAAATTGCGCTCCAACGTCTGACCAAAGCCTCAGCCACGTTATACCATACCATTTTGTGCAAAGGCATGGTTTGTCTTTCCTCGAAGCCGGTCGTCCAATACCTTCGGGCTTTCGTTTTTTTTACGATCCGTTACACCTTCCGGGCTTAACGGCAACCATCTCTTGTGCTCGTCATTAACNATGTCGCCTTTTTCTGATGCACAAGACGCGATTTCGAATATTCGTGTAATACATCGCATGGGTTGCCAATTCTTCTTAACTCACTGCATTCGAAGGCATTTCAAAAACGAGACCAAGGTTTTTCTCAAGTCTACATAGCTGTTCCATGATTTTGGAATGCCTTCTCACGTTATATTGACGTCTTTTGTTTTGTGTTTCGGATTTAAATCACCCAAACACTTTCAAACTCACTTCGTGTCGTAGCATCCCTTTCCTCGTCTCTTGACGCAACATCTACAGATCGTTTCACCTAATTTGAAAATATTGAACAACGTGGCGTCACTATGGTAAGGTACAAACTGATATTGGATCACTCCAACGCTTTTATTACGTTCTTGATATGGCTCAGAGTTGCGCCAGATTACTTCAAAATTCGTTATTTTTGGAGAAATCGACAGAGTCACGTTTTCGTTACATGGTGCAAACTACCGTATTTAATTCTGGCTCAATCAGTACATTATACTGATGACGAATGATTGACAGATTTTTGATGACGTGGTTTAAAGTTTAATGAGCAATTCATTTATTTATGATATGTGATTGATTTATGATGACAGCTCATTAATATTCATGACTGCGACATCATNNATAAATCTACATAAAAATGGGTTATACACAACGTTCTTACCTCTTACATGACTGAAGCAAAATATGGCTCGGAGAAACTCTGGCAACTGAACGAAGTTCGGCTTGATGGAAATCTGTATTTAACTTGTATTACGCTAATAACTTGCGCTCACGAAGGGGTTCGGTTCGATAATAAAGGTGTGGCTTCTTATATAATGAAATTAATAATAATGTGGGGAAACAGTTATTACTGTCGTGTACAAAAATAACGAAATTAAAAATACATATATTGTTGTTTCAGGTTTCAACTGTGTTCAAAGTGCTTTTGCTGCCCGAATGGTTATTATACTGTCTTGTATGCTCAGTCTGGTTGTCTACCTTTCTTACTCAACGGAACTTCTTTCCAGCCTGGCCGTTATAGAAACACACATACCGTTTCAATCTCTTGAAGAACTCGTAGAAGACGGTTCTTATACTTTGGTTGTGATGCTTAACAGTCCAATAGACTTTAACATCAAGGTAAGTAGAAAGCAATATCTTTTGCTTTGAAAGGTTATTGCTGATCTTCGTGCTTGGGTTGTTATGCCGTGTTTAAGTTTAATATTTACCGAAGCTTCAGTCAAATTACAACGGCCGTCATGAGGTTTGTCACTCACAAAAGTCACAAAATTTGCTTGTGAGGTTTCAGTTCTGCAAGTGTTTCACTTATCTCTCTCGAATGCTATTTGGTAACAGGAATCAATACTATCGACTAAATATTTGAAGGTTTTTATAATTCTCCACACATTCTCGAATGAGCTNCAGTTTTGCCAGTACTTCAATTTTGTCGAAAGTTATCATATGTGAACATGACAATATAAACTGACAGGTTGGCTTAATGGTAGAGTGCTCGTCTCTTGATCGGGAGGTCCCAGGTTCAAATCCCGGGGTTGACTCTAAGCCCTAGGTATAAAGGGTTATCCTACGAGTCTGCCTGTGAAGCACTCCACACTAAGTTATGATTGACGAAGTCTTCCGGGAGGGACGTTAAAAGTAGCGTTCCATCGATAAGTGTTCGATGTAAAAGAACCCACCACTGGCTATATGTCGAGTGAGTGGCAAAATTCAATCATCCTGCAACATCGTTGCGACCCGGATGGGGTTTCCATCGCAGTCAGAAGCGTCGGACTAAAAATACCCCCCCCCAACAAAAAAAAAATAATATGTTAATAATTGTTCGGTTTCTGCATATTTGGTTGGGTGTTTTACTTTTATGTGTCGACTGTGTTCTTCAAATCTGGTTTCACCAAAATAGACGTGTACAAATATTATCCTCCATTGGGTTTTAGCGTCCTGGAAAAAAATATTCTGAATTTTGAGGGATACGGCAGCTCGAGCCTTAAGTAAAATGTTTGTCCAGACACAACGCAACAGCTGCGGTGGTGCAGCGGGTAAGGCGTTAACGAGCTAACTATTTGGCCCGGGTTTGATTCCTCGTCGAATCATCTCTGTTATTTGTTTGTTTACCTTTTTCATTTTCTAATGTGTTTGTGGTTTGTACATATTTATTTTATTTAAGTGTGGATAACATACCACGAGCTTTAATAGTTTTTACAAAGAAGCAATCAAAAACTTAATGTACAGTCACAAAATTAGAATAATACATTTTTTATTAGAAAGTTCTTAAATGTTTTAAATTATGATTAAAAATCTGTTATAGTAGTTTATGGTTTGATATATAAATAAAAAAATAGTGTAGCCTATACAAAATTAAAAACCACCTACAAAATAAAAATAATAAAACACATTGACACACACACAATATTAATAATAATCATAATAAAATACTCGATCGGAAATTGAGCCCGGGCCTAAAAGTTAAAACGCTAACCCGTTGCGCCATAATAGCAGATGAAGCGTAGATAGAAACACAATTTATTCAAAGCGTGAGATGTCAGACCCCAAAATTGAGACTTTTTTCTTATATTGATTACAGTGACTCTTATAATGTATTATGTGTATGGTATTTATTTAGCAATTACTTTTTAAAACACCTTATACAGTGTATACACAAATATCATTTAAAATCTGAGTTTCATGGTTTACTGGACTAAAGCCTTGTTTAGACGATAGCTCAATTTTCAAAGCAGCATAAACCGCTTTAGTGTCAATTCGTATTAAAGCTACTATCCCCTGTAGCTGTTATATAGATATATAACTTCATTTGTCATGTGTTTTTACAAATGAGAAAAACAAGTCATAAATTTACATTCGCAAATGAACCAAGATTTCGTCACATANGCTGTAGTACATTATTCATTACTACAATGTTTACATAATTTTCATCCATTTTCGTTCAACCAGTGTTCAGCTATGCAACTAATGTCAGGTTTTGTTGTTCAAGCTGGCTTGAGCCGTAATTATATGAATATAAAATTGGGATTATTATGCTTTCAGTGAATGGGCCAAAATTAACAATAATGCGGCATAAGCTACTTTAAGCTAGCTTGGAGGCTGTCTTGTAACCAAAGCTTATCTAAAACAAAATTAATTGTAAAGAATATTTCAACGCTCAAGTCATGTTCTTCAGCTTTTTTAATTCAAAAATAAACAAATCAATGTATTCAAAATACANGGANACTACGACAAAGCAAAATTTAAGTATTACAGAGGAAAAATAACCAATGAGGTTGAAACTATAAAAATAGGATTGCAATCTAAAAAAATGATCATTANACAACAACATTAAACAATACAAACATATTTACGAAATCTCAAGATATTGAGTCAACTAATAGGACCCTACAATTTTTAAATGTAATATTTAATTCATTTTTTTAAATTTTATATCGTTATTTTCTTTATGAATTCAAAATCATAGAAACTCGATATCGAGGATGGTCTTCAATTTAATATATGCACGAGTTCCTTGCTTGTGACGAAATATCTTAAGATTTAGTCACTGTTTTTGTATGGTTTAATGCTGCTGTTATGTAATGATGATTTTTGCTTGAAAATNATAATTTTAGTTTTATTATTTTAACCTCCTTGGTCATTTTTCTTTGTAATGCTTAATATTTTTCTTGGTCGTGGTATTCGTATGTGTGAATGCTTGGTTCTGTTTATTTTCAACTTTACAGCTTTATGTCCTTAAAATTAGTAGTCTGGTAAAACACGAAATTCATCGGAAGGTTCCTTGGCTCAAGCTCCAGGGTAGAATTTTTGCCCACAGTATAAAAGGTTAAACTAAGAGCCAGCCCTTGAAACGCTCTAGGCACTGCCCAGCAAGCGCTGAGAAGTGTCGTAAAACCTAGAGAGAAACAGAGAAACACACCACATTGAGGTATGATAGTAGGCGTCTCCAGGAAGGGACGTAAAACGTGGGGTCCCATCGTGATTTTTTTACGTAATAGAACCCACCTCTTCGATGTAACCAAATTGATAACATACTCGAATGTGGATCGATAAATCGTCGGTTCGAATCCCAAAGCGTACAAAGACATTTCAAACCAATTCTCATCAGAGATTTCAAGGTTCCTGTTGACGAGGGTGAATGACAAGTATAGTCAGCCGTCATCAAAAACGCTCAGATTACAATGGAAGTAGACAATTTAAAAACACCCGTGCAATGCTTAAGTAAACTGAATATTAATAGGAGCTCACTTCTTCCATATATACAGGGTGAGTCAAAAGTATGTTTTAAAAATTCTAGGGTAGGTTCGTGGGACCAATACAAGACATTATGCAAGAGTAACAATTTGTATTTAGTTTGCCCATTGCCGAGATAAATNATTTTCAAAGTTGGGATAAATGTGACAACACTGTAAAAAGAAGAGTTGCATTGTGGTTTGAAGGAACACTAATGTTGATGTGGAGTGGCTCAGAGCTAACGCTTTGGCCTCCATTTCCACTTGTGCAAGAGTTTCAAAACTCGAAAAAAAAAATCAATCACATGCAAAAGCCGAATTGATTTAGAATAAAAGAAGACAAGAACAGCTGTTGCATGACGTTAAAAATAAAAGAATAAGAACACTTATCCAACCAGTTCAACCCTAACTGTTGAGTAAAATTAACTGTTCGCTACCGATCAGTTTGTTTGTAATTGCACAAACCAACGTCCTCTTGNTCAACATAATGCAAGTTCATCATGTGCACAAACGCGCTAGGAATAACATTATGCAACATTCATCCTATGTAGCCATGGACTACGATTATGTTCCAATGTTAGTAATAATTGGACAGTGAAAAAATGTTATTTTAGCTGAATTATGATGAGAACATTTTTATTATTTCAGATACGATTTATGAACAAAACTAATACTACAAATTAAACAAGAAAGGAACAAAAATATTTAACGGTCCTAAACATAATAAATACTGTATTAGTGACGGACATGAAAAATAAAAAAAAAAAATACTTTTCACTCACCCTATATATTTTGTTAACAATTACTATAATGTACTACATGTTTCAGAATGACAAGACTGGACTTTTTAAGGATGTGAGGCAGATTTTGCAAGTGGAGAGGGTGGCTGAACAAATAACTGGTTTTCAGAAGGTATGCCAGAGTATTAAAAAACTAAATTTGGAAGTATTGGACTTACGCACTTTCTTAAAGATGGACGACTGCCAACTAGTTAAGCTGAAAAGAAAATATTTGAAAACAGCTGCCTATATGGTGGCGAAGAAAGGCCTTCCTTTTAAAGAGATGGCTGTTTATGGGTAAGTGTATGCTAGGATATTTTATATTTTTATACAAATCTAGTCACAAAATTCGTCAAATCACTAAGAGTAGGAAAAGTTAACTAATAACTACGAAGCTAGTTTTTTTTATCCGTACTAGTTAGTTGGACATTATCCATTGTCTTGTTAGACATACTTGCTACGTTTCGAGCAATATCTCTACTCTCGTCATCAGGCATCTTGAAAACACTGCTTAAAATTTCACTCTGTGTCTGGGATTCAAACCGTGAGGTCTAGTGTTCGAATCCCAGAAGCAGAGTGACATTTTCAGCAGTATTTTCAAAATGTCTCATGACGAGAGTAGAGATATCGCTCGAAACGTAGCAAATGCAGCTAACCAGATAATGGATAATGTCCAACTAACGTGTACAGAACTTGCAGCGAGGTGTGGTGCATAGTGTGATTATTTTCATGAGAGTTAAGCACTACTTGTTTAGAAATCTTTGAAACCATATACAAATCTCTTGGCCAAATTGGTAGACTCCCTTAAACACTACGCATGCCTCACCATGGCGACTGTAACAGGAGTTAAGCTTGTCGCCCACTAAAGCGCGCCGAACCGCAGTGTGGATTATTCCATGCACCTTCCACTGTGGGTCCGCCCATATAACGCGCCTCGACCAACCGCCGTGTGGAATATTCCATGCGCCTTCCACCGAGGATTCCATGCCTGCACGAAACGAAGACATCCGAGTGATGACGGAATTACATGAGAGTGCNTTCCTTTCATGATTCCTTCCGTTTTCCACAGCACTCAGAGACGCAGCGCAGCGTAACGAAAGGAAAAATTGTTCCCTAGAAACCTCAAGACTTCTGGAAGCATGGTTTAACAAAAAANCAAAAGCATTATGCAACCAATAAATAAACATAGAAGGCAATATTGCAGTGAAATCTTATGTCGAAGCATTGCGACAAACGAGGACACATCTAGACACGACAAACAAGCTGATAACGCCATTAACAACAAATTGGAACTGCCAAACGTATCGTATTCATCGTAGCATTGAGAATCAAGCTTTAGTTAGACTCATCTCTGGTGCGTTGTAGTACAAACTGGTGTGTATTATATTATACTGAAAGGTGATTGGCAGCGTGACCTTATGGAATCGGAAATCATGCCATAAACATGGGCGATGACCATATCTGCTTCCGAGTTACGATTACTCTTCCGCTTACTCACTGACAGGAAGTTGAATCCTNGGTAANGGTTGTACCGACTCCGGACTCCCGATCCACTGTAGAACCAGCATTAAGGAAATTTGTTAGCATATCAAAAATTAAAACTCAGTATTGTAGGTTTTTTATACTCTTGTTACTCTGTTATTTTTATTGTCTATACTCTTACNTAATGGGTTATTTACACACAANCCCTAACTGTAAAAAGGTATGTACGGATTTATCGTTTTGGTCAAATTNTATTGATAAACGTATGTTCTCTTTGTTTTTGTTTTTCAGTGGAATTTTGTTAACNGAGCTGGGTCATTTACCTCGTTTCATTAAAAAACTGACTGAAATGAGTAAAACTCCAGAGCCAGTTGTTGAACCAGAACCGACGCCAATAAGACTNATTCAAGTCTCAGCATTATTTATGTTTCTTATAGTTGGGCNTGTATCATCCTCTGTCATCCTTGGATTCGAAGTGCTGATCAACAAGAGGACGGTGGCTCGTCGTAGAAAGGCACAGAGGAAGAAAGCGCGTAGGATAAGACAACAAAGAATGCAAAGAATAGCTTGGAATTAAACCTGATGTGACTATATTACTGTTGAACAAAATAACTTTGTTTTATGTATTTAATTATTACTTCTATTTATCCGATGTTAATGCAATACCTGATACACATTTGTATTAAGGTGTAGAAGCAGTGCACCATATAGTAGTCAGCTTTGTTTCAGGACGGTATTCTGGTGTGAAGGCCCCGGAGCTGATTCGTTGCCCTGAATATAAAGGGTTATCNTTCGAGTCTGCCTGTGAAGCATTACACATTAAGGTATGATTGAATGCATGTTCCGGGAGGGACGTTCAAAATGGGGTCCCATCCATAAGTGTTCGATGTAAAATAAGCCCCCTCCGGCTATGTGGCAAAATTAAATCAGTTAGAATGGTCATTGTGATGCGGATGAGGTCTCCATTGGACCATCGCAGTCAGAATCGTGGCACCATAAACGTAAAAAAAAAAAAAAAAAAAAAAAGATCAAATTCAGGATGGTATGATTACGGAACGATCGCAGCAGAAGTTTTAACGAAAGTCACAGTCAAAGTAGCGTAATATATTTAGTTGATTGTGGTGTTTAAAATGTGCAACGGTTAAGGTTGATCCCCAATACTGCGTCTTCGNCTATACGATACGTTCGATACGAAAGTTTCAGTGCCACCTGACTCAGGTGCCCAGTTCTCCGTGCATATCCAATAAACATTCTAATTTTCTTTTGCACGTAATCAGAAGAATTCAACCAATCTCCTGGCATTAAAACATTTTCTAAACGCCTTTGTTGTACTGCTGTTCCGATTGATACGATTTGTCGTTTCGATATCGAAGTTAATACCATTATGATCAAATAAATATATGTTTGTAATTCCGCAAACCGAGCAGCACCGATGAGAGAGAGGGATATGTTAGCCTTTGGTGAAATAGTGAACTCGTTATTTCTATAAATGTGAGTTGTATAAGTACATATTAGAATGACACTTTTATGTCAACACACTTTTAGGAAATACTAGGCCCTATGTTCTTTTTGCACCCCTATATTTTTCACACGTAACATCGATAATGATGATGATGTGTTGTTTAACGGCACGTAGACTCCTGACGGGTAATTTATTAAATTANATTAAAGATACCTGCCTAGTAGTGGGTAGCACCCCCTCTGACTCTGATGACGTCTGTAACGATTAGATTTGGCTGGGCTAATTCAGTGTGAAAGAAGTGTAAATGAACTAGTGTTAAAATGTAAGTTATTTAAGGTAACTAAAGTTATTTATGTGATTAATGGGAGAGTAGATTATTCAGTAGAATGAAGAGTTATTTAACAAGTGTTATCTGGTGCAGAAACAGTGATGGGATTTAAATAACGTGAATACAAGCGAAAGTGCGCTGATATTCTTCGAGGGCGCGGACAGTGTTTGCCCCGCACAGTCAGGACAGCACGGTCTATCAATTTACTGCTGAATTGAACGAAGTGTGACGTAGCAGGAACGGCGCTAGAACAGGTGTGGAAAGTTTGAATGAACGCGTAATGGTGTAATAAAAGTTGCTATGAACTGGAATATTGATTCACAAGTGATTTGATCGCCTCAGTAATTACATAAGGATTGATATTATACCCAGTGAGGTAATGTCGTCATATTCAGGTCAGTAAATATATAATATGTGAAATATGCCGAGGCTGCAAAGCAGTATATGAAGCGGATAAGCCTAATTCCACAGGCCAAAGCCAATTAAGGTGGAACTTAAACGCGACGAAGGTGTAAGTACGCAAACTAATTCCTACAGTAATTTAGATGGCCACTGATGTGCAACACGAGCTATAGACTGAACTTATAACACGTCAGATAAATATCGGGAGAGCTCTAATCCATAGGCCTAGTCTATGTATAGCATTATCATTGGAACGACGCCATTACGGAAATCGGTGAATATAGACAGTGAATTTCATTAAAACGTCAATCACAATTAATTGCTCCGTAATTAAACTAATAAACAGTGACTATTAAGTCAAGGGGGTTTTGATAGGGTGAATCACTCCAACGGCCAGGCCTATTTGATTTTGTAATATTTTTTATAATTTTCAGAGTGTATGTTTTGTGTAGTTAGATATTGTATGCATTTGAAAGGGTGATGCTAGTTATATATGAGATAGACGTGAGGTGAAGGACAGACAGGCCTTCAATAAGGGGACATATACTAAATTAAACGGTATTATTGAAAATTAATAGCCAGAATTCACCTCACGATCACGGGCCCAAATGCACCTGAAATGTGATTGCCACGTGTTGCGGTAGAAGTATAAGGATATAATAATGGCTACAAAGCGTATTAAAGCCCGGATGGGGCTGATAAGGACCGGATATACCGGTATATGTTGTACACAGTGTAATGATTGAACAGATAAGAATCAGTAGGCCTTCAGCACAGGGTACGATCGCTGGACCGAACTCAGGACAATAANGAGATGTATATTTTATAGGGTGTGTAAGTGCTATATATGAGTGTAAGAGAGTATAACAGAGACGGGGTAATTCCTATAAACACGTCTGGGTTCCTGGGATATCCGTACATAACATTGTACTCTACTTATAGCAGGCGTAGAGAGTGTGAGCTAGCCAGTCAACATCAAGAGCAAATCNATAAACATTGTGGGCACTGCCGAGGATTAAATGGATCATCTGGTGCAATCCTAGAAGAAAACCCCTTGAGGCCCAGAAGGGGGGCCTTCCCACGTCACGGCTGTATTTATGAGAAACAGAAATTAAAGTGTTACACGGCCGCGATGTGGTGTGGCAGGGACTCCACAAGACACCGAAAGCGTTGGGGAGCCATACCGAATCCATGACCGCTGCACAGCCTCCCACATTGTACGAAGATTGGTCGGAACAGGGTCCATGGCACACACATCTCTCTCGACAGCATCCCAGATGTGCGACGCACTCGTACTCTGCCATCGNCGTGTATCAACTTGTACCTCGACTCATCGGTCCAGGAAACCTTTTTCCAGTATTCGAGGGTCCAATGGTGGTGTTCCTGCGCCCATGTTAACACCTCCATTTAGTTGTTCCGCGTTAACCTCAAAATAGAGAAATAAGTACATAGAG
>QVQU01249131.1:0-17588 GCA_003456935.1 Machilis hrabei
ATATTATGGAAAGTAGTATTTCTGAAATAATAATAATAATAAAACGTCTTTATTTCGCAGGCGAAGGCTCGGCCAACAATGGCTGTTCTTCCCCTTAACCTTTGTCACGACAAAAATACAAAAAATATAAAATTGACATTTGATAAATTGTGTGTAGTACAAGTAACAAAATTATAGCATGATATTGCAGTTGTCAAAAATGGATTTGTTTTATTCGTTTTTTTTTAATTGTTGCAACACAGAAGAATCCATTTGAACCTAAATGCATATTAATTTAATAACCGTTTTATTTATTATGCATTTAACTAGAAAAGCAAATGTTTCGTCCTTAAGTACCTCAAAATTGCTAAAGCATTTTTGTTGTTTTCGTATTATTTCCACATCCCAATAAAGTAAACGCTCTCCAACATGGTTGTCTGATGACAACGTGTAGTTAAATTTTTTTATATGAAGGTTACTTTTCATATATATCGACCTCATTTATGTTAATGGTTCATTCAAACAAATTTAAAAAAATTAAGAAGGGAATATGATATAATTTCATTTGAGACAGGCACATATTGTATAATATATATTGAACTAGAAAAGACAAACATTTTATAATATATATATATATAACTAGAATCTAGAATTTCAGAAAATAACAGCACACTTGAGACCAACTGGAAATATACATATTTATCTTACGTTGCCTAAAGTAATTTAAACCTGGTTTGGATGTGCGACTATTTTGTAACACTCTATACCTGTTAATCCTTAAATCTAAATTAAAGAAAGGTCAAAAGAAATTTTGTGTTGCAATTAACAGTTTACTGAAATTTTTGTGTAAATTATATTTGTACATTCTAAAAATTGATCAGTTCTTAACAGAGTTCTTTCAGATATAGCTTATTAAATACCATTCAGTCTATTAAAGGCTTAGATTGAATATTGTTTATATTCCTCGTCGTTTCTTTACAACATCGGTTAACTTAAAGATAATTCTGGGTGGGTTGGATGGAAACTATTAGAAGTCACAGAAGAAGCTGGTACAACATACTTGTGAATTAAATTATAAAAAAATAACTTTTAATTTTTTGTCATCAATGTATATATTGAAAACTTTAAATTATTACAGTGAGGAAGATTCAAATATTTGGTCATGCATTGCTACAGGAAAATGTAATATATAAATAAATAAACGCATAGCTTCTAATATTAAACTTTTTTCTAGTAAACCAGTAAATTACATTGTATTTATTTTATTCATAGTTTTATTAAGTGTTTTTACGATTTATAGTAACAGTTATAATTATTTTATCTTATTTTATATTCGCATGTACATTTTCTCTAAATCCTTTCTGAAATGTATGTACTTTGCCATGTTGTATTATCAAATTCTTGCATATATTTTTGTCTGAATATTTATTGTATGTTTTATCCTACGTTTTTGTATTTATTTTTCTTTTAACCATTTCTCAGTACTATTTAATATCTTTATATTTGTTGGTATAAAATGTTAAAATTACTGTAGTAGGAAAACGTAAAAGGCTACGAAGATGCAGTGCCATCAAATAAATTATTAGTACATACAAAAATACATTAAATGAACAGAAATGTAAGGTGATGACGTAATGGTTTATGTACCATTGGTATTTCTTGGGATTTTACAGACCGTCAATTTTGTTATTATTATATTATTGTTCTTAAACGAGGCGCTTGAACAGAACATCCACGTATTAAACACTGCATCCTAAGTGGGAAAAGAACCCTCAACCTGTGGATGTAGATATACATATAATTTGTATTGAATATGGAAATATTAAAAATATATAATTATAGTAAGAGAAAATTAAATATGAATAAAACTGAAGCTATGATGGTTTAGATTTAAAACACACTGGGATAAAATAGTCTAAATCTTCAGTCAAAGTTAATGATTCAGCTACAAAGTTGAGCAGTTGGTTATTCAACCAACTCTTGTACCAGAAGGTGTGTGTT
Source organism: Machilis hrabei (assembly GCA_003456935.1). Classification (NCBI taxonomy): domain Eukaryota; kingdom Metazoa; phylum Arthropoda; class Insecta; order Archaeognatha; family Machilidae; genus Machilis; species Machilis hrabei. The sequence goes on from QVQU01249131.1 coordinate 1,981, forward strand.
CAATTCCCACAAAAGGCTGGGTATTGTTAATATCTGAAATGACAGTGTTTATGATTGTCTCTTCATCTTCCTTCATCTGTAGATCTCAATTTATCTATTCATTAGAGTTCGTCTATTTAAATACATTCGTCGTCATTAAATACAGTCGATGAGATGCAAACAAAATATCTTATAATCATCAGTTTTAAAGATGGCGTCNTATTGACGCTAGATAGATTTAAATACATTCGTCGTCATTAAATAGAGTCGATAAGATGCAAACAATATATGTTATAATCATTAATTTTAAATATGGCGTCCTATTGACGCTAGATAGATTATTTCAGGATGATGCACAATGTTCAGTTTGATCAGTGGAAATGAATTAAAACACAAACACAAACATCCATACCTTACTGGGGATTCAAACCCTGTATAAAGACAGATAAATGTTAAAATACATGTCAACTAAAGCAGAAGAAATACAGAAGAAAAATAAAAAAATAAATTTATAAAAAGAATAGTTAGTGTGTGAGGAGAAATCAAGAAGGAGATAATAAATACTTTTTAAAAAATAAAATAATAAATAAAAAAATAAAAAGAATCGATAGTATAATTTACGAAACTCGAAAATAAAGAGAAACCAAATAAAATTAGGATGACAAAAATAAATTTGAAAAGAGAATAAATAAAGAGAAAGGCAAACTTCAGGCGGGAATACAGGAGAAGATAAATAAATCCATACACAATCGAAAACAAGACAGATCTCAATCCAATGACGCCCGGAAGTGAGAGACTTTCAAATTGCAATGACATTCACTTAACTTTATGAGTAGTGAATGCCTTTCGTAAAAACTATACCACGTTTTTGATTGAGGGTTTTTCAAAAGAACTGCTGATTCAGACCAATTTATCCAGGCTCCAGATAGAAACCCGGCGAAGACGTAAGCGACTGCAATGAGCGCTGGTATTGATCAGCTAAAGTACTTGCTTTTGGACAACGCTCCTTCACGCTTCAAGTGGTTGCAGTTCAGCAAAACTAAAGTGAAACTGGTTTAAGCATGGCAATTTGTGAATGCTTTTTTTTATATATAATTTAGTGCACTAGACTGGCTGAGTTAACCCAATAAATTAATTTGTTTTGTCCTTCTGTCTTGGCTATCAGTTAAACTGTTCTCACGAGATTTATTTGAATTTCCTAATGTTGGGTATTTTTTCTAATTACCTCATATTTTAATTAACGTATAATATATTGCAATCATCTTAAACCCATATCTAATGGATATAATGCAATATTAATACTTCTATAAAGTGACAGACAAATAACCTTATCGTAATCATGTTTTATTAGAAATAACAAAGACTATTATTGAAATTCTTTATATACACTGGATCCACTCCAGTATGGACTCAGTAAGTTTTATGATTTAGAAGTCCTATGGTGAATCTAGCGTCTTTGGTCCTATGTACTGTTGACAAATAGTGATTGGTAGGTTAATTTATGTAACTATCGTTAATCTCTGTTGTTCTGTAAACAAAATCACGTCAAATGTGGTTTATGGAAGACTGGCTAGGAATGTTTTGGGTAAATGATTCCCTATTAGATGGATTGGTCATGTAAGTAGCATCGTCTGGCCTGCAATCTTTCCAGACATGAATCCACTAGATTTTTACTGTTGGGGCTATCTTAATGAAGATACTTCATGGAACAATAAAACGACTAACTTGGAAGAAACTTAATTTCCCTTATGTTTGTATGGTCTTTTCATTGATATAGGTCCTAAACACATATTTAAATTGGGTATCACATGTTAGGAAACTCCCTGTATTATTTCTTTAATTGCGTCGTTTGATCTTCCAACTCTACGGAGCTCCTTTACATTTTCCTGTGAAGTAAGAGTGGTATCAATAGCCGTTTTACTGGTCGTGGAAGTGCAGAGCCAAAATATAAATTGGCCACCCATATTTCCTTACTCAAATTATTTAAACTATTATGTATTGAGGTGAAATACTGTGTTCGATCGGATATCGGATGATGCAGCACTTATCAAGAATATTGCTTGCTGCTATTGATATTAGATTATGGTCCCACTGTAATGACAACTCATGTCTAATGGAGACCCCATCCGCGTCGTAATGACGCTTCAGGATAACTGAATTTTGAATTTTGCCACTCAGCCGACACATAGCCAGAGGTGAGTCTTTTACATCGAACATATATCGATGGGACCTGCCTTTAACACGCCTACGATCATACCTTAGTGTGGAGTGCTTCACAGGCAGACTCGTAGGATAACCCTTTTCACCCAGGGCTAGGAGCCGGCCCCGGGGTTTGAACCCGGGACCTCCCGATCAGGAGGTGAGCACTCTAACCACTAGGCCAACCTGTCGGTTTTATCAAGAATAAACAAAACTAACTAAAGTGAGATAATTATGTGATTCACAGGATGTATTTGAGCCGATGCTTGTATTTTCTAACATTGTCTCTTGTAAACGTAAATTTACATTTAACAATAAAATATTTTGCTTCTTCTACATAGACTTCTTGTAAATTAATCCAGTAATAGGTCACTAACTGTTCAGATTTGATTAGATTATTTGAGCTTATTGCCCAACGGTTATGACTGCGAGACCCCATCCGCGTCACAATAACGTGACAGGATTATTGGATTTTGCCACTCACTTGATGCAGCCGGTAGTGGGTTCTTTTACATATAATACTTATCTATGGAATCCCATTTTTTACGTGCCTTCCGAAAGACGCCTACGATCATATCTCAGTGAACAGTACTTCACAGGCAGATCCGTAGGAAAACCGTTTATACTCACGGCTAGAAGTCAGACGTCAGTCTTGGGATTTGAACCCGTGATCTCATAATCTGGATAAATTTATATCAGTATCCTATCTCAACTCTTCATTTGTACGCATGGAAGTACAAATGGGTAAAAAATCCCTCACGTGTGTTTTGCAATCAATACAGGAGTCAGAAATGCTGAGGTCACCCCACATCACGAGGCTATCCTCTCCAATTCTATTCAAATATTTCACAATATACCTTATCTGCAACGGTCACCTGTGTGGTTGTTTTGATGACGATGTGGTGTTTTACCTCCCGTCGACACACAATGGGTCATTAGGGACGATGAAACCATGTTCTTTGTGATTAATGAAGGTGAACTTACTTATATAAACACCAAACACACATAAGACTGCACAAACATCCATGCCTTATGCGGGATTCAAACCCGCAACCTCTCGTTCAAGGGCGCGCTGTGCTAACCACTACCCCAAGTAGGTCAGCTGTTTTTATTTTCATAATTGAATATTTCTATCGTAGTTCAACATAAAATCTGATTCGTATGTGGGGAGTGCTGATGTCCACTATCGACATTTCAACTTGGAGTCGACCTGCTTGTTCTACTGGTTAGCACAGCGTCTCTGGCCCGAGAGGTTGTGGGTTCAGATCCCGTGTAAGGCATGGATGTTTGTGATGTCAATTCATCTTCATTAATCATAACAGAAATTGACTGCCATCCTTAAATGACCCACCAGGTGTCGATAGAACGTTAAACACCACACATCATCATCCACTTTGATATTCTTCAACAAAGTGTTTTCATGATAGCCAATGTCCTGGAGGAAGGTTGATTGATGGACTATTTGTATTTATGGCCCCATAGTTCTGACAGCAATGGTTTAATGGATACCCCATCCACGTCGTAATGACGCTTCAGGATGATTGAATTTGCCACTCACTCAACACATAACCGGTGGTGGGTTCTTTTATGTCGCACACTTATCGATGGGCCCCCATTTTTAACGTTCTTCCCGGAAGTCATCTACTATCATACCTTAGTGTGAAGTGCTTTACAGACATATATTGACGGCTTATAAATAGGCCACAGATTTGAACCCGAGACCTCCCGATCAGGAAGCGAGTAATCTACCACTAAGCCAACCTGTCGGTTTTAAAGGACTATAGGCTGGTCTTTTGAATATCCAGTTTCTTTATTGTACTCGTTTTATTTAAAAAAAAAAACTGTTCTCTCTCTTGTAATAGCTTTTAGAAAATATATCGTTTTAGCTGGTTACCAAAGCCAGGAGATTATGAAAATAGCTTACTAACTTCTGATGGTCTTCCATGAACGCATTAGGATAGCTGCAGCTGGCAAAACACTTAGATACTGACGCCGTTAGTTCACATGGATATCGTTTGAATATCCCACATTCCCCGATAACAAACGTAGAAATGGAGACGAGACATTTGGCAAATTTAAGCAAATTATGTAGTACTAATCTCCTCTCTCCCCGTCTAGTATATCATTAGCTTCAGTTATACAGTCTAATGTCTAAATCTAAACGAAATTTATGTCGCTTGACTGCGTCAATAACTCTGAAAATTAATCGAGTGACAACGATGTCTATGATCGCATTAGATTTTCGTAGATTGAACCTTGACACAAAAAACAATGTTTTTAATTATGTTCTCTTTTTAAATTAATTTTGACAAAAACACTACATTCACATATTGCCCTGTAATGACAATAATAGTATGTACCAGAAGCTGTGACAATACCGTATGCTACGTATCCGAATTTAAGCGATTCCAATCTTGAATAGACCTGGCGAAAAAGGACCAAAAGTACGTGATAATCTTGCATCTGGTTTATTTTAATTTATCCCCCCTAGCTATGTACAGTAAGTTGCAGGTTGTATAACCTAATGCATTAACCTGAGAATCAGAACCGGTTAACTGTTCTAATCTCCTAATTCTGCACAGTCAACGATATGCATTGCAAGGTTCCCAACCTAACTGAACTAACATTTCTCGCACCGGCCTAAAACAAAAAATAGCTACTCGACGTTTTATTATTATCCTACTTTAAAATAGTAGGTGTAGTTTAAGGTAAACATTTTACAAGGAACTCCTAAGAGTCAGCATTGCTGAGCTCCGAAACTAGGTACAATTGTGTTGAGTGTAGCACAAAAACTTAATTTAAATAGTTCTGGTTAAAATAAGGTGAAATCCGCTCTACAAGCCTGACATATTATACCTTGTACCACATAATATGTATAATTAAATCGCTAAACTCAAGACTACATTGATAGGAAATTGATTACTGACAGTGTGATGTGGTAATCAGTTTCCTATCAATATAGGTTTGACTTTAACAATTTAAATATAACTGTTATGTGTCACAAGGCATGTTCTGTTGGGCTGGTTTAGCCGATTTAACCTTATTTTTTACCAGAAATAACTAATTTTTTTTAATACACTCGAAACAGTTCTACGTAGTATCGGTGCTCAGTAATGATGAGTCTTAACGCTTTAAATCACTTCGAATAGTGGCAATCAAAATCAATTTTTAATTTAAGAGATGTCTTATTTGAGGGATCGTTATTAGTTTACAACTGGAAGCCAAATTTTCTCGAATTGATCCTTAATAAAGACACATGTATATTCATCGCAAGAAAACATCACTCCTTATATATAATACAAGCACCCAAGTCATATAAATGTACTCAGGATGACTGAGTTTACTTGGATTTTTTTTTTAAATCGTATAATTAACATAAACATTACGTCTTCATGATACACTTGATCAATAAGGTGATCACTCGCCAGCATCAACTGAAGACTCACCAGGATCACGCCTCTAATAGCCGCCAAAATCAGCCGAATTCTACTTTTTCTGCTGTTTTAGAGTTAGCTAACTCTGAAACAGCATATAAAGAAAGAAAAAGTAGAATTCAGCTGATTTTGGCGGCTATTAGAGGCGTGATCCTGGTGAGTCTTCAGTTGATGCTGGCGAGTGATCACCATACTATTGGAAGTTTTCGTATTATGGTTTCAAATAAATATCACGGCTGATGTAAATACCGTAACATGAATGTTTTGCCTATCACTTTGCACTGAAATTGTGTTTTGTAATAATATTTATTTTGCTGACCCTAATGGATATAATTCGCAGGGGTGAAAATCAGAACTACGAGTATTTGAGAAGAGTGGGAAAGAACGTTCCATCTATACATAAGCAAGCATATTCACAGTAACCTTTGCTGTATGTGGTCTGACGTTATCGTGAAGTAAAAAAAAATATATGGACATCATTAACTACGGTTATTATCCTTGTTTCATACTCAATATCCTTGAGGCTCTCTATACAACATTAGCTACTGATTTCCATGACAGGCAATATTCTCCATTCTGTTTTTAATAATCAGGTAAAAATCATACACTTTAACAGCTTCCTTACAGATAAATTTAATAATATGTTTGGTTCCATTAAAATAGAACCCCGTTCATATGTAGTCTTGTTTCTAACTAATCAGTTACTACGCCAACCTAACAATTATTACTTCACACAGGTTACATTACCATAATAACTAATTGTGTCAACTATATTACATAAACATAACACGTAATACAAATAAGTTGAACGAAAAATCAAAACATTAACATTAATAATTTCTTTCGTCGTTTAATACATGATTTGACATAGAAGATTATGCCTATCTGATGGAAATTTACTGAGAACTGTTTCGTCTACACATAATGACAACAGTGTACTTATATATTTTCATGTAGTTCTAATTTTTTAACAAAATAATGCAGGGGAACAGATTGTTATCTTAAGCACACAATGATAGGCTACACACAAAGAGTAAATTAACGTTCAGTGAATGTTATTTTAATGCAAAGTTCATAAGAGTGACAGTCATTTGACAGCTAATTTGCTGTTACACTACCGTAAATCTTCAACTAACGAATAAATTGAAAGAAAATTCTAATTGAGAGATGTTTGCTTTAATTACAACAAGTTTTTCAACAAAAACTTTGAAGATGGCGTATGGCTTGAACACACGTAGTTTAGTCATTCACAAGAATGTTATACACAGAGCGCACAACTGTGGATACTAATAAAAGTGGAGTGGTAGGAATAGATGGCCGTGTTCGTTGTGAGGAAATATGCACCACAACTTATTCAATTTTAATAATAAAAATTAAGCTTGTAATAACGTTTTCTTCGTTGGACAGATATACAAAAAGAACCAAAACTGAATGAGGCATGGAACAGTGGCATTTATGTTGGAGTGGGAAGTACTTTGAAGATTTTACATTTTTAGAATGGTGTAAAGTACGAAACAAAGATGTTAATAAATCAGTATCCCAATTTACAAATCAAACATCCCATATTCTGAACTAAATAATTAAGTGTTATTTCTAGTGGTGGGTCGAAGGTTCGTCTGACGAACCGAACCGAACCGAACCCGAAGGGTTCGGTTCGGGTTCGAAATCGAACTTTTTGGTAAGTTGGGTTCGGGTTCGCGAACTTTTGCGAACCCGAGTTCAAATTTAAAAATTTTACAAAGGAACTTTTTGTTAGTGGTGGGTCGAAGGTTCGTCTGACGAACCGAACCGAACCGAACCCNAAGGGTTCGGTTCGGGTTCGAAAGTCGAACTTTTTGGTAAGTTCGGTTCGGATGCAAAAACCAGGGTTCGACCCACCCCTAGTTATTTCCTGTTGAGACTCAATATTTGTAATTCCTATTATTTAATCAGTAACTATGTTAAGACGTTTAATAAACACACAATTCGTCAATGTATCTGTCAACCTTAGTAACATTTAATTTGTAGATTTTTTTTTTCAATTAATATATATGTCCTAGGCCTACTGTAAATATTTTAATCAATCAAACATGTCCCGAGGCCAAAAAACAGCATGCTATTTCAGATTGCAGCAATTCCTAACATATGTGGTTAGAGACAAATAGTGCACTGTTACATGTTTTGCAATCACATTATATTTAATTTGATGTTTGTTTGACATGGCTAACCCGTTTCCTTTCTTTATGCGGCTGGAAAATAAACTGGTTTCTACTAGTGAAATCTTAAATGAGCCATGTACTGTCATTGCCAAACACATCAAACAATTAATTTATGCTGTCTGTTTATATTTGGGATAATTAACATATTTCTCACAAACCGACCCAATTTCTACAAAAACTAGACCTCAATGTAACTAAATAAAGCCTGTGAAGAATTGAATACGTATATACCATTTAATTTGCAATTTTCTGCCAGAATACTATCTTAAAACCACTGAGTGCAATACAAAAAAAAATAGCGACTTGAATGGCTAAATGTTAGTGGAACAAACCAGTGGTTAATAATTTATTTTATTCCAGTTGACAACTCCATATGGAGGTCATATATTTTTTTATAGATATAAACCTATATAATATATACAGTGTGAGTGTTGACGAATAACAGGCTGTCTGAAAAAAAATAATAAAGAAATGAATGTGTCTCATTTGAACAGTTCTGAGCTGTAACTTATTTAGTATAAAAGACAGCTATAACAAAACAAAATACCGATTTATAATAGAAAATGTTAAAGAAATGCCGAATTTGACCTCAATATACATTGTAGCTCGTCTATGAATAGCGCGAGTAGCTCAGGTTAGTTTGTTTTATTTGTCCTTGATGAACACAGTTTCATCTAAAACGTGATTAAGCAAGGCCTTTGGTGTTTTACCTTAATGTGGTAGACCTAGGCTTTCAACCACCCTCACACACAGTTGACTAGAGGGTTTAGGTCTGTATATTTAATATTGACAGGATATTAAAACATAAGGCACGAGTATACCACCTTACATTATGTTAACATTTTGTGTGGTACCACATTTATGTGTGGTGTTTTGTACTATTAGTAGTAAGATTATTTTATTTTGGACATGTGTAAAACTTTACTTTTTTGGGGTAAGAGGGTCAATCCAAATACCTTAAAAGTGAATTCGATTATGCGTCTGTTGACATATGTACCATCAATAATTCAATTAGTACTCAACTTGTACATTGATGTTGGTGGGGCAATTTTTCTAAGCCACTTTGCACTAATAACTGGCATATCAGTTTCACTAAGAAACTTCCATTTACTGTGGGCAACAAGGTCAGCAGAGCATTGTGCCTACTGCCTGTGGACATTTTCTGCACCACGTATGCAATTGAATGAGTAGGTTTGTCTTATGGACAGTTTGCCTAGTGAAGTGTGTTGATTCTGTAAAAAAAATAAAAAAAACATGTGACCAATTTTGTATTGTGCCATGATAAAATATTTTGACTAAGCAGTTTGGATCACAAACAGTTTATGCCCACAGTTTTTCAACAGATTATACGATATATTGTTTTAGTGTATTTTTACACGAATTTTTTTAACAAAACGACGTTAACTTGTCCTTGTAATCATTAACTTTATTTGTATATTTTTTTACTCATTCTTTCAACCTTACTGCAATCAAACGAAAACTTGAATGTCTATATTTTGAGTTGATTTATTTTTTTATTGTAAGTTGAATACGACAAGATTATTTGTGTATCATACTATATAGGTTTAGTCTGTAAATATTAACCTCGATAATATCCCGGGGCCAACCCCTTGTATTGGATGTAAGAGGTTATCCTTTGACTCTGGCTGTGAATCGCTCCGTATTAAACTATGACTGCAGTGTCCTATAATAAGTAGTTGTTAAAAGCCCTATCTCACCCGTGGAAAAAAAATTAAGGTTTTGGATGCCAAATTTGATAAATACGTGATCAGAGGTGCTGCCATCTAATATCTGATTCTGTACATATTTCATAATAATATCAAATTATGTACTATTTCATCATATTCCTTCATGAAATTGTCATATTTCAATATTGTATAAAATAAGGTTAACACTGAATGTAAACACGTACTTTTATGACAAAAAATGGTGATTAAATACGNAATTACGAGGCGAAACCTATGTTTTAAGAATAAACAGCCCCACTATTAAACTATGTACAAAACTGGACAATAGATGACAGCACCTCTGGTCACGTGTTTATCACTTTTGACATAGTGACAAAAAGTTAGTTTGAGGTTTGATACTAATTATTCTATACTAGTATACTATGACCGTAGGAGTCTTTTGGGATGATCTTTACAAGTGACATCTAATCGAAACAAATTTTTATGTAAAAGAGTCTACCAGAAGCTATGTTGAATAAGTGGCAAAGCTCAATCATTCTAAAGGTCAATTTTGACTCCAATAGAGTCTCCATTATACCTCAACCGTCAATCAAAAATAAATATTAAAATATATGTTCCGGAATCGAAGCCAGGACCTTTAGTGACCGGCAAGTATTAACATACACGGTGTATATGTAGTTTTTGAAACGACAACCTAATAATAACATATTTCTTCATTACAGAAACACCATTTTCACTGTAGATACGACTATACCTTACTTAACCTAGTCTGCACCATCAGAACGTGAAGAGGTTTCTTCGAAGGCATAACTATTTCCAGAACTGTCATCAGGATGTTCCCTTAAAGGCGAAATACGAAACGTAACATATCAATAGAGGTTGTCAGGATATAATACACTTTACCTACTAAGAATAGGTACCCTGAAGATGTGCAGGACTTTCCATCTTAAAGGTTATACCGATTATCTCAGGAATTTACAGACCTTAAGAAAAGTGAAAGTTTCGCTCTAGCCTCTCCAGACGTTTTTACATATTCAAGCCAGTATAATACAGCCCGGTACGATCAATTACTTTTCAAACGAAATAGTATAAATCTGGAAGAAATTACGATCTTTCACTTACCAGAACAAAACTTGCTTTNGACTTAAATTTCGTTATGTAACTTTCGTTGCGATTTATTTTATAATTTGCACATTAAGTATCTCATATTTTTATTGGAGCAGTTGACATACTACCACATTTCCATCAGGATTGAGTATAATTAAATGAAGATTGTAATTAGTGTCTCTAAATTTTATCACTGATATGTGTACTTTGTAACGTCTTGGGTAACTGGTTATTGAATTATATGCGTGTTGTTTTTGTGTGTGACAACGTAAGTCGCACAACATTATTACCTTAAATAAACCTATTGTGGGACACCGAAAATAAAATGTTTCTGGCATGGTATCAAGGGGGACACATTACGCAGCAATCATAATTTCTAAAATACATTTCTTAACATAGTTTTCACGATTTCTAATTTTTAAGGACATCACTATTTTTAATAATCGAAATATCAAGTACCGTAAAGTGGGGGTATTTTGAACATACAGGGGATACTTTGCACCACTTGCCAAATTAAATTAAATTACTTCTATCGTGTAAAATATGATCTAGTTCCTAGTTTCTCTAAGAAATTACATACCAATGCACATTTAAGAAGATATTGGACGCTCTTACATAGGAACAAAGGAGCGTCGAATATCTTCTAAAATGTGAATTGGTATGCTATTTATTAGATAAACTAGGAACTAGATCATATTTTACACGATAGAAGTAATTTTATGTCATTTGGCAAGTGGTGCAAAGTATCCCCTGTAGGTGCAAAGTAACCCCCACTTTACAGNACTTATAAAAACCTATCCAGTAAGTAAAATATTTTCAGCTATTNAATAACGATCTCGTCCCAAAGTTAAAAAATAACTGTATCGTAAATCTAGTCGTACTGCATAATGTATTACACATATGACTAAAATTAGTTTTTATCTGTTTTTAGTTGTAGAAATTTAATTTTAGTAGAGAAATTCACGGGGGAAAACACTTAAAACACTGCAATTTCCACAACTATAAATAATATGTAAATGCATATAAATGTAATATTTTAGTCATATATCTTACGTATTGGTATAAAAATGTCGTATGACGCGGTTACCTTTCAGTTGTTAATATATATAATTATTGAATGGCTTAAATACATTTATTTTTGTTTGCCTCCTTTAAAAGTTCGTGATGATGATGATGTGAGGTTTTACGGCTACTCGACACACATGGGTCATTCGAGCCAGTTTACATTTCCAGTACTCACTATTTTTTTTTATGAAGGTGATAATGAACACTTTTTATTGAGACAGTGAATAACACCCAGCCCAGCCCTAGCCAGGAATCGAACCTGGGACCTCCGGCGTGCAAGGCCAAGTGGCTAACCACTAGGCTACCGGGATCGGCCCTTTTAAAAGTTCTTGATGAGTTTTACAAGTTTTTATAATGAAAACAATAAGTTTCTATACAAAAATATCAAATATNCTGTTATCTCGATAAATAAATGTAGACAAAACATTTGGTACATTATGTATTCTTTTAATACCATGCTCTTTTTCTTCCACATTTTTATCGATATTTAATACGGATTTTTTCGATGTGCTCACCTTATATGACTATCCCTCTACACTAACAAAACGAATTCAATTAAAGTGTGTATGAGTATCACTATTTTTAAGTTGGTCTTTTCTTCTAATTATTGTGTCATGTTCACAAACTTGCGAGGCATTTAATGTTAAAGGTAACAAATATTGGCCAAAAATTAACAAATATTAGGACAATTAATTTTTTCTGTTCAATTTTTGACAACACGGTACGTATGAATCTAAAAGGTTCAATAGTAACCATATATACGATGGCTGCGCCAATTAATCATCTTAAACGCAATAATGCATTAGGTGACAAATATGAGTTCTACATCTACAGCTTACCCCGCAATAAACTTTTAGTCTTTGGCAGGGGGTGCAATGCAGTTCGATTATTGTCTTGACATTGCCAGCCTATTTTGAAGGCTACGTAAACGTGAGTGTAGAGCTTAATTTGACTTAATATACATGCACTGGGTGTTTCTGTAATGTCAAAGATACTTATCGCAGCACACATTATTTTGCATTAATTACCATCACAAATATATTAAGCTAATATTTGCATGCTAACTTGTATTTTTTATGTAATTCATTATGTAGAATAAGTCTTAAATACACGTCAGAGGCTGACAAGTTTTAAGAACTTATCTTGCATTGGAGTTCCTTATTAGCGGTCATATAATTACTTCATTTAATTTTGGCATAGCGTATTGCAACTGGTTTTTTTTTTTTGTTATGTAGATTCGAATAAAGACAACTTGATCATTGTTGTCACCTTGAAAATCTTGCCTTGATAATCCCCTCTCAAGGATAACAAGCAGTACTTTTTAACAAAATAGAATATAAAATATTGGTGGGCGTTTTTCCACTTGACGTCAATGTGGTTTGAAATATATGTATTTTATAATGAGAGAGTATGTCTACGTTTCAATTTTAAAAAAGTCCAATATCTTATATTTGTTTCGTATTTTTTGTGTTTAAAATAGACAACTTAAACAATTTTTGTACCGAAATATGTCATTATAGAGTGTTATTACAATGCTATTTTCATATTTTGCGAGCGTTTTCGTAAAAACAAATACATGGATTGTAATCTTAGTTGTTTAATTGTTCTAACTCTATATATTTATATCACTTTGTATGTGATAATTTGTTTAAAAATTAATCAAGAGATTCAAAACCAGTGGTAAATAGTATCAAAGAGAACCTTATTGTACACTTTTTCGCATGGATTCAAGTACTATATTATTGCATTTATATAATTTGAGAATCATGTACTTAAGAATGGCAAATTGTAAACGTGGATGAAACTTAGGAAAACGTGTTTACTGTAAGAGCATGTAATGACTTAACATGTATCTTAAAGTTACAGTTTTTCGTGTAGATCACAGTCAAGAGTATTTAAAAACGAGATTAAGATATGCGGTAATATACGCCCTATTGACACCGAATGGGAAATTTTAGGATGACGAACCATGCTTATTTTAATCAATGGAAGAGAATGGATATTACAAATATCAATACAACAGACATTTACAACAACCAGCTTTGTGTGGAAATCGAACTCAAGTCTTTTGGTACGAGTGCCGGTTGACTAATAATAATAATTTCGGAATCACTCTGTATATAAATAAACTTATAGGACGTTAATATTAATTTTCATCTTCAGGTTCACATTAATTTGAAATATATTTACTATGGAAATTTTTCATCCAACTAAAAGCCCCCCTTTCTTAGAAAACATTATATTAAACGAGGAACATAAACCACAGCAGAGGCATAACAGTGGTTCTTAATTAGGGTCAATTCCGAGATTATGTCTCGTTAACTCAACGGAAAATCGCATGCATCTGTGTGTAATTTATTTGTTTCAGAAAGTCAACACGTGTTTGCCATGCTCAAATGTGTAAAGTTGGAGATAATGTTAATGGATAAAATGTATAGTGTGTACAGATCTACTATTTTCTGTACCTCATCTAGGGATATTTCCATTATGTTGCCCTTTTCAGTAGGTACACTTATTTCTTAAATGATTGGTGTTCCAATGATTTCAAAAAGTTACCCAAATGAAAAAAAGGTAGGCTATTGTATTACATTAAATTGTTGATATTCATATATTAATAAAGAACATTTATTAAACTACAGTGTAGCCTACATTGGATTTCAAGTAAATATCTGCGACTGTGAAAAAGGGAAGTTAAAATGTGTAAGACCCAATGTTTAGGTATTATTTGAAATTCTTACCCGTTTCCAGTGTTGTCAGTTTTTTCAATTTGATTTTGCTAATTCTTTGATTATTAGTTGCCAGGCAGTAAACCTCCTATAACGGTCTTACATTGGCAACATACAGAATTCTAAGCTCCGAGGCACTTAACCTGGAATTAGCAACACCATAAATGTGATCCACGGGTTAAATATCTTCAGTAATCCTCTCCTAAATTGCTACTAAGCCAAACCTTTTTTTGTCATAGTACACATTAAATTCTCAATTGAGTTACTCTTGACAACTAGAAATAATAGTGATGCACTTACTGTATTTTACCTATTATTATATTCTTATTTGAACTTATCGTACTATCTAACCATATTCTAAGTAAACTATTCACACGTATAATTAGTTCTGAAAGTAAATACTAACAATTATATTTTTTGATCTCTAATTTGTTCTAATGACGTGGTGCTGATTTTAACTATACCTTTTCCATTCAAAGTGATATGAATTGCTATCAAACATTTTAAGTAGGCCTACTTTAAAACATCATTATTGTTAAACTCAGCTTGCTCGTAAACCTCAAAACGATAATTTTGTTGCTCGAGTGGTAATCAATACAATATTGTAAAGTTGGCAACTCTGCAACACAGGTATAAGGTCAACTACTTCTGTCACATAAATCCTATTATTTTGTGAAGATNTGTTTTGGTGGCTATTATCGTTTATGGAATTTAATTTCACTTGCCCCCTTACACATCATTTCTTTATGTGCAAAAATACACTACATATAAGAAAAAAAAGCATTTCCCAAAATAATATAATTCCCGAATATTACAATTTATTTAGCATTCAACTCGAGAGTCAAGCATGGCAACCTCTCTTGAAAATAAAAGCCTACGCACCCATCTGGGATTTGAACCCAGGAACCTGAGAACTCAAANCNAGTGCTATAACCACTATACTATNTACGACTNGCTATGATGTACTATTGACTGCCTGTTTTNCNTNGTGGAGGNTGGGCGTAGTTNTAAGGANAGGCTCACTAACTTTCCAGCACGGAAGCCATCAAAGTCCCACACTGTACNTCAANCCTAGGGTTAGAGTACCGAGAGGTACTTAATCCCTAGGGANTGTGTACCAAGGGGTAACATTTCTCAGGGGGTATTGGAACCCTGTTACACCGATGCATATATGTATGCAACCGCTGGGACTGAAAATAAATGGCAAAATAT
>KZ887795.1:2237-14237 GCA_003456935.1 Machilis hrabei
ATATTAAGTTTGGTTTGAGAAGTTGAAAAGAATGTAAAGGTATCTCAAGACTCTGTTAACGGTTTCACAGGACAGACTCGTAGGAAACTTCCTGGACAGAACAAGTAAGGTGATGACTTAGCCGGCAAACATACTTAAGCTAAGAAGCCACCCCTGTCCTTGCGTTTACCTCTTATTTAGCTTAGAAATGCTTTACAGCTTTCAAAGTTACACTCACTGAAGCACAAAGTATTACAGAATGTAACTAACATGTTCAAATCCTCAGGATTTATTTTCAAATGCCTGTTCTATTGCTGAAGTCTGAAAACTACTTCGGCTTGACCAGCGAAATGCAAACAACCCACTCTGACGTCATGCATGGTTGCCGAAGCTACGACTTCGGAAACCATTTGTTGTTACTGAGCTGTGAAACACCAATCAACACTCTAACGGGACATTGCGAGTGAACAAGGGTGCTGGGTGGGGTATGAGAACAATGTGGAAGTGCAAAAAGCAACAAGATGTAAGTTTTCTAAAACACCCCACGTAGGACAACGGGTGAGTGGCCAATGATCACTGGATAAAGTATATTTTATCCAATGATAATTCCCCGTGACACGCCTCACCATTGAGGAACCAGCTTTAGCCATCACCTAATTATTTTTAAATTCGCCAAACAACGGAGGATTCATTTCATTACATCCAGAGCCTTCCTGAAAGTTAATTTAGTTTTAATGGACGACTTTGGACAGAAATAAAAAAAAAAAATGTTATTTCTCTTAAATTAGGTAATGTGGTTATTAAAGCCTTATTAAAGAAAATACAATTAAAGCCCGGTTAAATTACGGCTCGCGATCGCTCTGGATCCATCGGAACGTAAGAAAAAGGGGATGATGATGAAAACCACCACAATCAATAACATTTGCTGACTTCTAGCTGAAGGATACACTTTCATTGATTTACGAGAAGTGTCACACATATTGGACTACGTAGAGGATCCAAACACGTACCTGGGCTTGTATTCGTCCATCCTCAGTTATTATCCAGTGTGTAGAAGCAGACGTTTCTGCTAATTTTTCTATGATAAAAATAATTCCAATACACACAAACCTCCACATCGTCTCCATGTTTAAACCATGGAAGTATAAAAGCTTTGTCTTCAAAGAAGTTCTAAGTATTTGAATAATGTCAAAGAAGTTGACCACGGACAAAATAAAAAAAAAACACAGATTCATTGAAAGTCAAAGAGGACAGAAAACGAAAGGGGAAACTAGAGATTACGGAAGACGTATGAAATGGTATGATCCACAAAATAAACGGAAGAGGATGAATATAAAAAGACTACAAGAGGGAAAATGGCGGCAAATACATACGGAGGCAATTTTTTTAGTTGGATTTGTCAGTGAAGTTGACCTCAACTACCATATCATATTTTATGTAAATAAACTTAATCAACACTAGAGGCGCTGCGATCGTCGCAATATGGCGGGAGCATTTGGGTACTGCGATTGTTTANATTCGTTGTGTACAATGGAGATGTGAGTTTCTTTTAGCCATTTATCACTTTTAAATTAAAAACAAGATTGAAAATGGCTAAGAGGCTTAAACTCGAGTCAATATTGGATTATTCTAAGAGTACTCCGGATTCAAGAAATTTTTGTTAAGGCGAAGAAATATTTAATTGCCTATTGTTAGTATTTACCTGAGGGTCAAAGACCAACCTCCTTGTTACAATACAGGCTGTAAAATTCTGGCAGTGGCCATGGAAATCTGGGTAATTATTGGATATATTGGCATCACACTAAACCGAACAGCACTGCTTACTTTTCGACATATTAAACGAAATTTCCGAAAAATAACATACATGTGTAATGATGTGTTTATGGCTGACATTGGCAGCCTACCCAGTTCCTATAGTTAGAAAAAAAATCCGCCAGATGTCTCATTGATAATTGGAATCGCGAATATAGTATGTACTCCCCTTCCATCTCAAAACAAAATTTGGCAAACAATCAGAATTTTAAATTTAACTTAAATGGACGAAATTATTTACTTATACAGACTGTTGATAATAACTCAAAGAGCATTATCTTCCAAAGGTTCTGGGTTCAATCCCCCCTTAGGGGCAAGAGTAATTGTGGACAAATAATAGGAGGATAATGCTCTTTGAGTAAAGTTGCAATATTGCTATCACTGCTTCTGAGATTGATTGTGATCAAACAAAATTATCATCTGATGTTGACTTACTGAATCTTTGTTGTCAAATTATAAAAATGAATTAAAACCCACATCACACAAACACATTTTAAAAATATTTTTAGTTTCAATAATATCAAAGAGCATCTAATAGTAAAGAGCACCCAAGACCTGTGCTTTAAGGTAGCCAAATATAGACCACCAGCAGGGGGGGCTTGGGCTAAAAGGCTGCAGCCTTCCCAGACGTTTCAGAAGGAATTATTTTTGTATTTACGCAATAAATATGTCTTTCTAACTTCTGAAAACATCATCAATGTCTTTCATTCTATGAATGTGCAATGTCTTCGTAATACCTGATTTTGCTTCCGACCTAATGTGACTAATAGTTCCAAGGATGCCAGTCTGAATGACCCACAGAGTATTGCCACAACCACTGTATGAATCCATTTCACCCCTCGTTCACCATAGGCCAGTTTAGGCTGCAAAAATTGCAGTCCGGGGTTACTCGGAAACGTTCGGCAGCCTTTAGCTACTTTCGACACGTTTGAAGCCACTTGTCACTCATTGTATTGGAATCAGGGTTGTCACAAACAGGGAAATTTTGATTCAAAAAAGTTGAAAAGGAAAATTACTGTTAAAACCTTAAATTGCAGGTATAATTCCGTATTGTTCTTATTTCTTCTTTAATACTATTAAAAGATGAATGATTTAATTTATGTTTTATTTTAATGATTGTCAGTTGCTGGTATGAATATCTTTTTTTTATGTGGATATGCTTTAAATAATACGATATCAGACCCAGTCTCGTATTGGATGTATATAACCCAATGTGTGAATTACCGTTATTAGTTTCAGATGATAAGGCTAGCAAACAACAAACAGAAGATTATACGATACTGTTTCAGGTGTGCAATGTGAATAAATACCCAGTTTATTAATTGCTCGAAAAAAGTTAATTAAATGGTCCAGATAAACAATTTTGAGAGTAGGTTTTATTCAGTTTTTAAGAAATTATAAACTTCTGTTAATAAAAAGTGCCAAACTGGAATAACTAAGGAAGCAGTATTTGTTTATATAAATATGTCATAATAATGGTTTCTCATAATTTTGTAAATAAAAGTCTGTATATCTGCCTACTGTGGGCTAAACATGCAGCCTCTCCAGTTCACAAATCCACGAACCGCCACTGGTCCCCCAGCATACCGTAATGACATGTTTGGGGTTAGCGGCGAAACTTTGTTTCAAAAGCGCTTATCCGACTGTCATATTTTCCGTGCTTACCTGTCCTTATTTATGTACTAACGGAACAATGACGCCCTATGGCCCAGTTTCCGAATTCCTTTCCTGAGGCAGACAATATGCACTTTCCTCTTCCACTTAACATTTCAGAGAATCCATCATTCAGACCATTATTGCTGCCAAGTTCCTGTTTAAACGCCAAAGTCTATCTAAAGTCTACAGAACGTTTCACTTTCACACTTGACAACATGAACAAAAGCCGTCTCGCATTAAAGTTTTCAGGTTTTATGTTAGATCCTGGGTTAACTTGGATAAATCACATTAACATGTTGGTAACTAAGCTATCTCGTGTGCTATTTTTGTTGAGAAAATTGAGAGATTGTGTTTCTTATGATGTTTTATTACAAGCTTATTATGCTTTTTTTCATTCTCATATTACGTATGGTCTTTGTATATGGGGGAATTCTAGTAACAGTAAGGATATCTTTGTACTGCAGAAAAAAGCTTTACGCATTATTTTTGGTGTTTCTCCTAGAATGAATGTATTTATTGATAAGTAATATACAGGGCTTTTCAAAATGATTGGCGTGGTTTGGCGAGTTTATTTTGGCTACTGTGTAATTCACTAAACTATCATTTCTATTCCAATGTACTCAGAAACTGTCCCAAGTTTTATTGTATGATGCGTCAGAATTTGTAGTTTATGTTTACTCCCGCCAGTTTTCACAATATGGCGGCTAGTGGCAATGAAAAGGCTTTCTGTGTTCTTGAATTTTACGAAACAAAGTTAGTTACCGTGGTTCAGCGACACTTTGGTATCGCAAGCATTCACCCTCAGAGAATTCTATTCGACGATGGTAAGCTCAGTGTCGGGTTGTTGTCGTATGGTTTTACGGCTACTCGACTACACATGGGTCATTCGAGCTGGTTTACACATATCCAGTACACACTATATTCATGAAGGTGATGATAAACACTTTTTATAGAGACAGGGAATAACACCCAGCCCTAGCCAGGAATCGAACCTGGGACCTCCGGCGTGCAAGGCCAAGTGGCTAACCTCTAGACTACCGCACCGGCTCTGTTTCGGGAAACAGGTTGTTTGTGTAAGGGAAAAAGCAGTGGACGACCCTCAGTTTGAGAGGAAGTTCTGGAACGTGTCCGGGAAGAGTATGTGCGGAGCCCTGAAAAATCTATTCCTACAGGTTCGAGGGAACTGGGTATTTCACAAAGAACAGTGTGGCGTGTTTTAAGGAAATGACTTCAAATGAAGCCATACCACAGGACTTTGCTTCAGGCTTTAACACCTGGTGACCGTTGTGAAAGATAGTCTTTCTGCCTTGAAATTCAGGACGTAGTGTTGCGTGAAGACGATTTTTTAGGTTAAGTGATATTCACCAATGAGGCAACATTTCACCTTTCTGGTAAAGTGAACACCCAGAATGTCCATATTTGGGGATTAGCAAATCCACATGAGAGTATTGAACTTAAACGGAACTTCCCCAAAGTGAATGTGTTTTGTACCTTGTCAGAAAAAAGGTGTATGGGTCCTTTTTACTTGCACAGAAAATGGTTGCTTGATTAATATGTCTTGATATGTTGACACTGTGCAGTTGGACGGGGCCCCGGCCCATTTTCACCTGGATGTGCAATCATTGTTGAACAACAGCCTGCCACAGTGGTGGATCGGACGTGGAAACGAAGCTGATCAAAATNGCTTACGCTGGCCAGCTCGTTCTCCAGACCTCACCATGCAATTTTTTTCCTCTGGGGCTATGTGAAGGATGCAGTTTATATCTCTCCTCTACCTAAGACCATCAACGAACTTAAGGTACGAATTATTGGTGCCACCCAAACCATCACCAGTGACATGCTGCAGCGTGTATGATAGTAATTGGACTATCAGATTGATATCTGCAGGGTGACAAGAGGGAAGCATGTGGAACATTTTTAACGCACTAAAAAAAACTTGGCAAGTGTAGTGACAAAGCAGAAAATATATTTTGTTACTATCTTAAAAGTGTAAGTCGTAGTGATTTTTCTTAACCCCATCAATCATTTTGAGAAGCCCTGTATAACACTTGCATGCATAATAATAAAGCCAATATATCACACTAACAATGCGACTTCCAGATGTTCATTGAGACAACCAATATCCCATCTATACAAAATTCCTTCTCAGATGCATCTTCGCATATTTATGACACGAGTTTTGCTCGCATATGAAGCTAGTAAATCCTTTAACAAATCTTCACAAGCAAAGTCTAGAGGCGTCAGATTTCGGTCCTGCTCTTTACTGATAANATTCACTATTTTGTTGTCAACTGCTAGGGAGCCCTTGTAATGGCTGTATTAGGTACCACAACTTCAGTGGCAAGGAAGCCTATGTGCTATTTGCTGGATAGGTCTTGATTTATTTTATACACAACTCCACTGCTGGTTTCACATTAGCTATGAATGTCTCTCTTTCTGAAACTTCTGTGGATGTAATTCTAGTTACCAGGAAACTACAAATGTACCGACAGTATCCACATTATTGCTTAAGTATGGATGAACCCACAGCCTTGTTTCTCTCCTCTTCCTTTTAGCAATCACTACATCAATTAAAGCAGTATCATCATCCCGACTGCAATTGAGCAGCTTCGGAGTAGCATTTCAACATCCATGCGACCCTTCATATGCTATACCTCTGTGGTGTTTGTTGCCCGTCACTATGGGCCAGAGAATTTATTTTATAAAAACACTTAAATCTCAGTGTAGTTAATTTTTATTATATGCAAGTTGTTTCTGGAAATCACCACGTATACTAAAAATGCTTAAAAGGGCAGTTAAGGGGGCAAATGAAAGAAGACACATTTGAGCAGCAGCTCCTTTTGAAATTAAATAAAAAGTTTAGCACTAATCCTGTAATCCAATGTGTTGATTAAAAAACAAAAAAGTGTGTTTATGATCTTGTAATTTAANTAAAAAGAAATGAATTATAATATGAAATTTTAAAATTTATAAAATCTGTATATTTTTTAAAGTAACAATTAGTTACTTTTGAAGTAACGGTAACGTTTTATTTTTTAAAAGGAACGTTCCGAACCCTGGAGATTNCTCATTAGACCTGAATGTACAAGACCTACATGCAAGAAATTTAATAAAGATTGGNGAGTCAAGCCAGGCTTGTTGATCACAGAGCATGCATATCACCAAAACAGCAACCTTAATTTATGTACCTCACATGCTGGTATATTTTAATTTTATTGACAAAATTGACACCTAAGTTTTAGCACAGCAAAAAGTTTGAAAACTGACATCCTTCCAGTGTCCTTGATATCCTGTTGGAATCTTTCACCATTCTTCACTCACTACTACAAGATTTGCGACTTATGTTGCAACCCAACTCCTTAAACTTACACAGAATTTCAAGAGCTTGNCACAACCTATCCAATAAGCTGGAAAGTTTAATTTCCTTCAGACATTCAGTAATTTATTACCCTTAACTCAAATGTACCAAAGGTGAAAATGTGTCGCGAGACTAGATGATGCCATTTTTTAAAACCCCAAACCAGGACACCCATTAAATATTGTTGGGAAGAGGGGAACAAAATAAATTACAAACTTAAATAACATTTAAGGAAATTTAAATATNAGAAACTTGTCTTTTAAAAAATGCATCTGAATTTCTTTTACAGAACTATGAAATTTCCTATATGAAATGCGACATTTTTTCAGTACGTATTAGTGTTACACTGCACCAGGTGTTGAAATATCGAAAACACGCTGTACAGTCAATGTTTTCTTTTATACTTATCACACTTGGTAGTCGTTTATGTATAATTGCAATGTTAAAAATAATTTTATAGAGAATGACATGCCAAGTCCAACAGTGGAGGAATTATTTTTTACATTTATGTAAGCAGTTTTTGGCACAGTGCAAAGTTAGGGTTCTCTAATAAAATAAAAAATCAGGTAGTAGTTGATTTTTGTTTTAAAATACTTAAAACTCAAATAACTTTCTTGCATTAAATTTTCATGCATCTTACACATTTTTGTACAGTACACATTATGCTTGGCATGGTCAAAATAACCTCGACTTTTCTATACTTCAGAAAACCAGGACATTTTGGATTCCTGGCCAAATATGTTGGAACAGTGGTTTAGGAAACCCTAAAATCAGGGACTTTTCCTTTAAAATTAGGACATTTGGCTTGCCTACAGTGATCAACTTACATCAATACTTCAGACATAGTACTAAAATGTATTTTGATTTATTGCTATAAACTAGCAAGGTGCAATTTTCTGGACCAGGGTACATACAGTTTATATATTGAAAACCTTTTTATACATGTACAAAAATGACTATTATATTCAGTGTATCATTTATTTTAGAAAATAACTGTCATCGTCCCAAAGACTTGCAAGGATTNTGAAATCNTAAGGAAAAGCACTGAATGGAAAGAGTACCTGCTAAATTGTAGATAGTCGTACCTGCTATTTAAGCTAAGACTTTGTGCCTTCCCCATGATATCACATAAACACATTCAAAATATTACAATTCAATTTCTATAAGGGCAGTTGAGGATGAACAAATTTCATGAAGTCAAATGTACACAGAATTATTATTTTTTTATTTATTTTTTCATATACAAAGACAGAACACTTTTGTAGTTTATTGTGGAGGTGCACCTCGTCCTCGTCCAAATCCACCTCTCTGGAAAGACAGAAAAATGAAAAAAAAAACATTAATTATCAGCTCATAAATTAATACCAGAATTAGGAGACAAGCTTCTAGCCTAAATCCAAAATTTCTTACTCATCTCATCAGGCAGCCACGACAAGAATTTCTGTCCTGTACTCTATGGCAGCTGCCAGGCAATAAGTTTTTAATTCACACAGTAACATTACTGATTTATTTTACACACCACTATAGATTCCAGGAAAAATGTCAAGTACATTCGCCAAATGATTATTTATTTGTTTGTAATTCTTATACATTTCTTTACTTTTATTATTATTATGTGAAGCACTCACGAAAGTAAAGCAAAAGCACCGTGAGTGCCAACNTGTATACAGAACTAGGCAGAAAGTTTGTGTTTATGATCCTTTGTTTCGAATACTGAATTTTTCATCAGAGACAGACAGTAGAGAGTTTGGAAACTAAAGGGAAAATGTAAAATTATAGTAGCCTGTTCTATGGGTAAAAAGCTTGACCATGTAAGGATGACAGAGACACTTTAACATGGGTAGCAGCAGCAGAAATCAAATATAGAAACTTAGTACAGCAGTAGTAACCCATGAAAATAATGCTAGAACAGACACGGGTCAGAGACTGCACGATCACGTGAGAGAGTGTGTCAAGAACTAGTGATTAAACGAAAAGCTTGCACCAACCCATGTGTGTGAACAGTATTCCGAAATATGACAAATTTGTGCCTTATAAAGAGTTAAGATATACTCTGTAGTAAAATATTTCCTGGAACAGTAAAGAAATCCTAACTTTTTGGAAGCAGCTTTCACCAGAAAAGATAAACAGGAAAGTGCAATACCTAATACACAGAGCAAAACTCTGTTGGAGAATGTGTTGTTTGGAAAATAACATTCTCGTTAACTTTTTAGTGACGCGACAAACTGGGTTTTGTTGGGATTTTGGTTAACCAGATTCTCTGAACCCTACTAGAGAACTGGTTGAAGATTCATGTTCATTTCATAGCAAGAATCCTGAGTGGATTTTGCTAAAATAGGGACCCNTTATCTACCAAATAATTTAAACACAAAGTCTTTCAACACTTATTTGACCCGATTATGATTGTTGATGATGATATGTAGTGTTTAAAGTCCTATCCACACCTGGTGGGTCATTTAAGGACGGTNAACAATGTTTATTGTGATTAATGAACATGGATGCCTTTCGTGAGATTCGAACCCACGATCTCTCGTGCCAGAGTGCACTGTGCTAACCACTAGACCAAGAAGGTCGACTTCACCNGATTAAGTGTGTACACATGTACTATTAATGTTTTTAACAAGACAAAGACAATAAATCNAAGTCAACATATTCCTAGAATTTGCTTTAGCTTTCAAATAACACAAGAATCAGTATGATACCTTTCACGGTTACTACACCATTTTTAACATTCTACACATAATCTTGAGGAACTACAGAACTGTCAATAATGCACCTGTGCAGCTGCTTACTGTGCTACGTTTTCTTANTTCACAGAACGAATTTGGTACTTTCTAATTTTGTATTTACCACTCCTTGTGTCATGCATTTAACATGTAATTTTTGTAATTATTTATGTGGCATGAAAGTCTAACAAATAATAATTATATAAAATTAAAGGCGAATTCACTGCAAATTTACTTTATATGTTGCTCAGAAAGTGTGATGTGAATGTGACATCTGACACGTAAAGCAAAATTAAACAGTTGTCAACGAAAAATAATCTTGAGACATTCATCTTTTGTAAGACATTTTAAAACCTTAAAGGTCTTTTTTAAAACTCACAAATTCCATTTGTGTTGCTCCTGCTCCTACATCTGCCTTCTTATCTGGTCCACCAGCTCCACCTGGAGCACGACGATATGCAGCACGATCCTCGGCAGTCTTCGACATCTCCGGACGTGGAGCCGACGGCCTTGGACGAGCTGCTTCTTGACGAGTCTGACGTTTCAAGGTAGCTGGGACAATCTGAAGAAGAAACATTTGGTTACCATAAGAAATTAAGAATACAAAATATAAGAGTTTGCAAGTAATTGGAGAAAGGTCCAACAGATTAAATTATACTAGAAACAGCAGTATTTTCAATGAACTCGTTAAGCAAAAGAAACGTATATGTTTTGTAAAAAATAGTGCCACTATCATCAGATCCTGACTGATTGTTCAAAACATTCCTCACACATCAATCAATGCAGGTTACTGCTATTTCACAGCAAGAACATATTTACGCTACACAGGAACAGTTAAAGACGAAGTTGTAGTATACAAGGAACAGTAATTACAGAAAATGCTCTACCAACTGCAAATACCTTAATTACCTTCACATTTACTGCACAAAACCTGCTGATATTAAACTGTAATCAGGTTTCGACGAAGGCTATTAATAGCTTGTAGATTTTATACCACAACAATACATAAAAGTTTAGATAAAGTTTGATAAAGAAGTTTTGAATAATATATACGAGGGTCATTTAATAAGATAAATGAAAAGGAAATTAAGAGTTAATATGACTGAATNGTATTTATTTTTCAACATAATCTCATTTCAACACGACCCACTTTGCCCAACGATGTTCCAAAGCCATTATACCATTTTTATAGAACGATTTGTCACGGTCTGCAAAATAGTCATTCACTTGCCAAGAACAGCATCTTCACTATTTCCATAAATGTTTTTCCTCCAAGCCATTTTTTGAGATTTAGGAATAGACGAAAGTCGGAGGTCGCTAAATCTGGTGAACAGGCCGGATATTGCAACAATTCAAACTTCACGTCGTAATTTTATTCATTGCAACTGCTGATGTGTGNCCAGGTGCATTGTTATGGTGAAAGAGGACTTTCTATTTGGCAAGATGCGCTAGTTTCTTCTTGATTTCGTCGCTTAAAATCTGTAGTAAATTTACATAATATATGCCAGTGATTGTTTTTCCCTTTTCGAGATAGTCTATGAAAATTAAACCCGTGCATCCCAAAACAACGAGTTCATGACATTTCCTGCAGATGGCNTTGACTTTGCCTTCTTCGGAACTGGTTGTCTTGTGTCCCCCACGTTTTTACTTTTCCTTCGTCTGAGGGGTGTAATGGTGGACCCACGTCTCATCAACAGTTATGAACNAGCACGAAAGTTTGTTCGAGTTACACTTTAAACTACACTGTGCATACATTTTCTCTGTTCATCTGTCTTATTGCATGCTTTGCAAACACCATCCATCAGTGGGAGTGAGAGATCAAACAATAATTGTAAGAACGCGTCGTTCATTATTCTGTGGTTCGAAATAAAGGTTCCTCCAGTTTCTGTAATAGTTTTGGNAATTTCTTACTCTTCACGTTCCCTTGACAAATAANTATTCTTGATAATAATAATTTTAAAAAACATGCACACCGGACGGGACTCGAACTTGCAACTTTGAGTCCCATAGGCAGGCGTGTTGGTGTNGAGTGTTGACCACTTATGTTACCGTTTCAGTTGACTTGGGTAACACTCTCCAGGTATATAAGGTCACTTTTGAGTGGCCCCCGACCAGTATGTTAAATCCGATCAAAATCAGTAGGATGCAGGGTCTGACCTCCCCATGCAAAACATGACTAATTGTACTCATTCTATCACATGTTTGCAAATAGCCCCTCTTTTGAATAGATAATGAATCAAATTCAACAATGCCTCTAGCTCAAAAATTAAGCACCATATTTGGAGTCCTCAGAGAACAAGCAGCCAACACTCATACTGATTAGCAATGCCTTGGTGAAAAGTCATAATCCCATTTTCTCCTCAAATAATTTGTTTATATCTGGCCACGTTGAACAGACTGCACAGTATATACTATATATTTTGGCCCAATCAACTAACTAGTTGTGGGAGGGAATCAGTGCAAGGAGAG
>KZ887798.1:10668-21229 GCA_003456935.1 Machilis hrabei
AACACCCAGCCCTAGCCAGGAATCGAACCTGGGACCTCCGGCGTGCAATGCCACGGGACTAACCACTAGGCTACCGGGGTCGACCAAAAGGAGTCCCTACCACGCCCGCGGATAAGGTTTAGCGGGTTGCTTGCTTAACGTTTACACTCGCTATGTCTAAAGGCGGTGCAAGGTATTCTCTCAAGATAAATATGGTTAGCTTTTCTCTACTGTTTCACTAAAAATCCGCAATTATAACTTGGTAAAATGGCTTTTGTTGAACGAAGCACAGTCACAAGAAATTGTACTAAAGGGCTGAAAGTAATGTCAGTGACATATTTTTTTTAACAACAATGGGACAGTTGAAATATCGTCTTGAATGTGTAGGACTTTGTGAGATGAATTTAAAACACAGAGAAACAAAATCCTGTAGCAGTGGAGAAGAAATTGAATTCCTGTGGTTGTCATTTTTGAGGAAGCCGAAGAAAGTGCATTGATTTCGCAAAGAGATATGAAGGACATAAGGAACGTACGTAAGAAAATAACTTTTACTGGCTTTGTACGTTATTTCTTTTTAAATGAAGATATTGTTTTATATCATAGCATGAACAATAATAGGGAACGAGAAATAGTACACAAGTCTTATTTCTGTAGAATAGTGATGCTATTAGATGTACTCCTCATTCTTCTCTCCGCGCATTATAAACATAGGAAATAATAACGTAGAACCAGCATAAAAAATATTTAAAAATGTTATCAATTAATTGTAGCATCGAATAATGAGCAAGTGATTCTCAAAGAAATTGAACACTTAAGCATGGAGATACTTGTTATTTTTTTTTCGTCGTTCTCACCGCTGTTTAGGTTAAGCGTGACACCTCCTTGCCCTTAAGAGGACTGATGAGTCAAAAGAGAAGTCCACGCGATCCCTTTGGTACACTCTATTTTGTTTTTTCTTTGTTGCACCCTCACCTTTCTTGTTCCTCAAAATCCTTTGACAAGACAAACGATATACAGTAGCTGAGTCTGAGTGTAGTTCTTGACTTAATCGAGAAATGCATTCACTTACTAAACGTATTCAAATGTATTTAATAATTTTCCCATAATAATTTGGTAATTCCTCTCAAACATTTCTTTATTGCGTGGTTTATAATATCAGACGTAATTGAAGACTCCAAACGTTTCTTTATAAACACGTAGAAAATATTGTTGTATTTAATTTATACCAAGTATAACAAAGACACAACGAAAAAAATAACCGTCTTTATATCTTAGTTATCACTGTCCTGAGAATTGCCACCGAAATTTGTTAACACGTGGTTAATATGCAATTCAAAAACTGTTGCCTTCATTTTGCTTCAAAATGCCGCAAAGCTCAAAGTTAACATACCTGTACAAATATGATCAAAATCTATTTATAAATNAGTAAAATGTAACCAATTTAAACTTAACTGAATAGTCGCAGAGTTTGTTAAAATACTAGGTTAGGCCTCAGGTTTTTATGATATCGGCAAAATTTGGATATGAAATGGGAACTGATCAATAATAAGAAGGTGCCATTTAATCGGAAATAAGATTCAGTTTCGTATTACAACATACTGGTACTTAACTTCAGTAATTAGAAAGGTTCGTAAGTTTTTTTTTATGATAAGCAGCTCACGAAAGGTAATGCAAAAGCACCGTGAGCGCCAAAAGTAAACTTAGAACTAGGAAGAAAGCAAGTGTTTATGAGTCTTTGTTTTAAAGCTTGTATGTATCAGGGGAAACAGCTGATGGTAGAGAGTTTCAGAGTTTGGAGACACGAAGAAAAAGTAGAGTTGTACAAGGCAGTTCTGTTGGAAAAAGCTTGACCGTGTAAGGATGACACTAGACACTTTACCTAGTAGTACGAATATAAGTAGCAGCAGGAGGAATGCGAGCTCAGCAGAGTAGCGACCGTGATAATAGCGGTAACACAAACAAAGGCCCAAGAACTGCATGGCGGTGTGAGAGAGGGTGTAAAGAACCAAAGAGGGATTGGTAATCGATCAAATAAAAAGCTCGCGTTTGAATTGAGTTGAAAAGATTGAGATGGGTTTTAGGGGTGAACATACGTGTGAACAATATTCCAAAATCGGGTAAACTTGGGTTTTTAAAAGAATTAAGAGTTGCTCAGCGGTGAAGTATTTCCTGGATCGGAAAAGAAATCATAACTTTTTGAGAGCAGTTTTGGTTATAGCAGATACATGGTATGCCAGGAAAGATCGGAGGAGAGAGTAATGCGTAATAAAGACAGCGAATCGTTGTTGGAAATTGTGTTGTTTGAAGAAATAAGGTTGGGAGTATTCTGGTTAATTTTTTTAGTGAGGAGACAAGACTGGGTTTTGCTGGAGTTGAAGCCCACAAGATTCTCTGAGCTCCATTGAAGATTTTTTTGAAGATCTGAGTTCATATATCAAGCTAGAATGGAGCGTGACGAACCAAGGTCGGATTGGGAAGGATTACACTGCAAAGAAAGATTGGAGTGTGAAGTATCATCGTCTGCGAAGCTGTAGATTGTAATGTAGAGGAGGCCATTAACTTTTAGGAGAAATAGAGTGGGAGACAGAAATGAAACTTGAGGAGCACCAGCATTTATTGGAAAGGTATCAGACAGTGCACCATCAACTGCTACTCGGACAGATCTGTTGCTGAGAAAGCTTGAGGTCCACTGACATAATTGGGGTGTTAGGTCGTAGGAAGGAAGCTTGTTTAAGAGACCCTGATGCCAAACTCTATCAAAGGCTTTAAAGATGTCTAAACCTACACATCGAGATTCTCCGAACTTTTCAAGTGATTCGCACCACACATGCGAGACACAAGAAAGGAGATCTCCAGTGGAACGACCATGCCGTACACCATATTGATGATCGCTGATTAATTTACGGGGCTCTAGGTAAGACAAAAGTTGACTGTTAATCACCTATTCCACTACCTTTGATAGAACAGATACTAGTGATATTGGACAGTAATTGGAAGGTAGAGATTTATTACCTTTCTTAGGGATAGGTTATATACTGGCAAGCTTCCAGCAGTTAGGAAAAATGCCCGACTTAAAATATGCTGAAAAGAGATTGTAGAGTACAGGAGTTAGTTCTGGAGCACAATTTTTTAGTACAATTGCAGGTATGCCATCAGGACCAGAAAACTTGTTGGTATTTAGCGTGTGAAGTATACGTCAGGTGATTTTTTGACTAAAAACTACCGGTGGCATATAATGATCTGAGGACGGGAGTGTAGGAGGACATTTACCTTGAGAATCGAGAGTGGAATTAGAAGGGAACATAAGAAAAAATACGTCCGCTTTTTCCTTAGAGGAAGAAGCGAGGGATCCGTCATCTTTTGAGAGAGGTGGAAAGGAANTGGTACTAAAATTACGACCAATTGCTCTGGCCATTGACCAGAAAGAGCGGCTTCCATTTGGACAAGATAAAAGCTTGTTACATATAGACTTGTTAAAATCCTCCCTAGCAATGCCAATGGTTGACTTTTATAAGTTACGTGATTCAACATAGGCATGGCGAGTGATTGCAGTGGTAAGCTAATTTTGTAAATAATGCTGCAGCATTGCATTGTTTGTTGAACCATGGCTTAGAACCAGATTTGGAGATTATGGTGGAATGAGGAATAAATGTTTCCATGCCAAGTAGGTTCACATCCGTAACTGATTGGGCAACGTCGTGAGGGCTGTTAGTTGAGAAACAGTAGTCCTTCCAAGGAAACGAATGTCACGATTACGGAATTTGCATCTTTTTAAAGTATTTATCATATGATGAGATCATTATTTGCTTCACCTTGAGTAAGGATAATTTAGGTGGTAANCGAATANGTTGCTTACCACCACATGCTTACTTGTAATAATATTGCTATTGCCGATGACATGCTGATCTGTCAGCAGATTCTCTGTTTGTACTTACTATAAGAACTGTGAAAGAAAGGTGGAGAGGAGAGAGGTGATACGTTGTTACTCTGTCACTATTGTTTGTGCGTGTGTGAGTTAAGCAGAATGACTGCAGGTAATTATGTTTTTTATTATATTGTTTGTTAGTTTTATTGTTGGCATAAAAAGAGGAATGTATCTTTGATGTATAATATTCAAATGACGCAATGTGCGTAATATATTTAATTAAACAAATTCACTGAATAATTAATTTCCATATTCTTAAATATTTTCTGGGCTAAAATTCACTTAGAGTCTTAATACATTTCGACACCAAACTAAGGATTATTCACAGAATGGGGGCTCAGCCGATTGAAAATATTTTCTAACGTAAATCTGTGCAATTGTAAGTGGCATTAGGTCCTAACGTTCTCTTTTACCTGCCTTTTAATGTCACCGCTACTTGGCCTATGTCCAGCTCCTTGGCATTAAATTGAGATTGGAAAAATGTGCGTTAGTAAGCTTTTGTTCGCCTGCTCATTGCGGAATTGCTATTTGGCCTACGTCCGTTTCTTTGTCAGTATGAAGCGATTGGGGACTTGTGCCTAAACTAGTTCTTGGGAAAATGGGCTAACACATGCCTATACATTTTTCGTTTTTAAGATGATATTTTGCAATTTTTGAGATTACATTTTTTGTGTAATCATAACGTTGCTGTTTGGGGCTATCTTTGCTGATTTTACTAAGAGTGTAAATTTTTCTCGTTGTTTATTTTGATTTGTAAAGTTTAATGTCGATACAATGGCGGAACCTACTTTTCAAGCGGTAGTTTCGATGATGCCACATGTTACTGTTTTCACGGGGACAAAATCTGAAAAGAATATTTCTTTATTTTTCGAGGAATTGGAGGAAGTTCTTGATACAGTAAATGCCACTGATAGCTTACATTTTTTTTTTTGCAAGTAAACAAATTACGAAATTCGCCAGGAAAAAGACTACGCAACTTAAAAAAAAAAGCTTTATTTGAACGTTTTGCTCCTCGGGAAAATATTAATACAATCTTAAACAGTATAGAAAATTGCCATTAAAAGAGTAATGAAACGGTAGCCGAATTCAGTTCACGTTTAAAGTCTCTAGGACATTCTTTGAAAGCTAATTTGGACACCCCTGAAGTTTTGATAGAGAAGGAAAGAATGTTGCTTGGTAGATTTTTAGCAGGATTACATCAAAGATATAGTCCCTTTGTGCTGACAAAAGCACCAAAATGTTTGCCTGATGCTATAAAATACGCTAGTTTGGAAGAAGAAAATTCGCAATTGAACGTAAAGAGAGTGGTGTATGCTAATGTTTCTGATGAAAAAAACTCACAAAGAAATTTCACAAGGCCGACAAATTTTTAATCATTCTAATCAGGTAATACAAAATATTGGTAATGGAGTTCAACACTCGCCAGAAATGATTATCTATTGGGGATACAATAAAGCCGACCCCAAGTAATTTCTTTGTAGAGTTAAATTTCATTCCTTCAAAATATTGCTTTAGATGGTTGGGCCCCCATTCTGTGAAGAATCCTTAGTTTGGTGTCGAAATGTATTAAGACACTAAGTGAATCTCAGCCCCAAAATATCTAAGGATATGGAAATTAATTATTCAGTGAATTTGGTTAATTAAATATATTACGCACATTGTGTCAATTGAATATTATACATCAAAGATACATTCGTCTATTTATATCAACAATAAAACTAACAAACAATATAATAAAATACATAATTACCAGCAAGCATTCTGCTTAACATACACACAAACAATCGTGACAGAGTAACAACGTAGAATGAAATTGCCGAATCAGTTTACACCAACAAAGTAACTTAAAATTTGCAAATTCAGCTTCCAATATGGGGCAATTTGAAAAGCATTTGCCAGATATGTGTAAAATTTGGTCACGCAGAAAATAAGTGCCGAAATGTATAACTATTGTTAACGATAAGGGTAGACCCACCGAAGATAAGATTAAAGTGACGTGTCAGCTATGCAACCGTGCAAATCACACTGCAGTGAATTGCAGAAGTGCTAAACAGATAATCAACGGACAGAATACTATGACTGGTCAGAATAAATTGCAGAAAGGACGGATTTTATGTAAATTCCTTCAAGGGAGACCGTAAGCAGAGGGTACGATGCCATTCTGAGTGCTGCATTTTTGAAAGAATTTGATCTTTGTTTAGACGTAAATGCGAACACTTTATCTGATTGAAAAGGGAACGTCATTCCGTTGCTAAATTCTGTAAATGAATCCCAAATTAGCACCGTCACCACGCTAAGAAAACGCACATCAGTGCCTGCCCGTTGTGAACCATGTATACAGTTGAAATTGGACAAAAGTTTCGCTACTGGAGATACCGTTGTTTACGAACATGACGAAAGCGGAATGAGTGATGTTTATTTTGCTAACTCTATTTCTGTAGTAAGTCCGAATAGAACGATATTGGTTCATACTATAAATAAATACTTCTGACACAGCCTTCAAAGCGTTCAGAAATTTCAAAATAGAGACTATTACAAAATACGTACCAGAAATGAGTGAAAATGCTTACGAGAATGATGCGACTGTTAGTTGTGTCAAATCAGTGGCCCCAAAAGATGAACATAAAATCGTAGAATCTGATTTCAGTTTGGAACATATTACAGATTTGAGAATCTGAGGCAACAGGTGTTGGATATTTTGATGGAATATAGTGACGTATTTGCCAAACACATATTTCGCATCAAATAGCCCGCAAAATTACCTTACATGAAAATTGAAACGATCCTTAACACTCAGGCGAAAAGACACAAAGCATATAGAATCCCACATTCTCAAACGGAAGAGATGCGTAGACAAGTGAATGAATTATTGGAGAATAATATTATTCTTCCATCAAATAGTGATTGGGCTAGTCCCTCGATGCTTGTACTTAAGTGAAATAAAACTTACAGACATGTCGTTCACCTTCGAACCGTGACTAATAGCTCAATAAAGTTACGATATCTTATCGGCGATATAAGAACTGTTTTGAATATAATATGTCCAGCGAACGTCTTGTCTACAATCGATGTGTACCAAGGGTTCCACTAGTTAAATTTAGAAGAATGTAAGCGGAAGTACACTGGGTTTACAGTAAATGTTGGCACGACAGAAACATTTTATGAATTCGTTAGAACTCCTCAAGGGCACTGTAACTCTCCGAGCAACTTTAGTAAATGCCTGGATTTATTGTTGGCAGGAATAAGTGAGTATCCCATAATGTTCTGCTATGTCGACGACATTCTATTAAGTAGCCCCGATATACCTTCTCATTTAGTAGCTTTAGAGAAGTTGTTTATTTGAAAATAAACCTTAAAAAGTGTAATTTGTTTAGGGACAATGTACAATTTTTGGGTCATTCTTTGAGTACGGAAGACATTAAGCCATTGACAAAAAATGTTGACAAACTAAAAAATGCTTCTTGCCCTACAAACATTCGTCAGCTTCGAGGTTTTATTGGTTTAATAAATTTTTACAGTGCACAAATTTCCTTTAATTCGCTTAACCAGCCCAAAAATTCATTTTAAGTGGACTGACGAATGCGAACACAGCTTTAATGTAATAAAGAGAGTATTAACAGAGGAACCCATTCTTAGATTCCCCGATTTTAGTAAATCCTTTATTTTATACGTAGAAGCAAGTCAAAGCCAAGTGGGTGGCAGTCTAGAGCAAGAACACGACGGTAAGACACAACCCGTTGCTTATTTTTCTAAAACGTTGAACGAAGCGCCAAAACGGTATTCATCTTTAGAATTCGAGACGTATATGGTAGTCACCGGAGTGAAACCGTTTAGACCATTTTACCGTTTTGACCAACTGTAAGAATCTAACTTACATGAAAAGAATGGGGGATCTTTGTTCCCGCATTTTGAAGTGGATTTTGTATTTGCAAGATTTTTATTTTTGTCTATAAAACCTCTTTCGGGTTCAGAGTTGCATGAGGCCGATTATTTTTCACGAATGATGCAGAACCCTCTTCTAATTCCTACTCAATTCAAGATATGAATATGACTATCAGTGCTGTAAATATTGATTAAAAATTTCAAAGGAATCCTCCTTAAAACACTCCCAATTTGAACCCATTGATTATTTGTCTTGGTCAATGTACAGTATCAAGCGCGATTTTTATTTCCCAAACATGCAAAAATTAGTAAACAATCACATTAAAAGCTGCGATTTGTGTCAGCGAAACAAATCTTCCCCGCAAAAACTTGCCTCATTTGTTAAATACTCTTTGAATTTCGGGTCTAGGACATTTCGGTCTTGTGCCATGGATATTTTCGGAAGTTTACTTCAAACGTCTAGAAATAAGCGGTATATAATAACATATGAATGCATATTTACAAAATATCGAATTTAATCCTCCATTGAGAACACAAGTGCTGAAACAATAGCGAGAGATTTGGCCGAAAACGTGGTCGCGCGGTTCACACTCCCTGACACAGTACACTCTCATTTAGGTAGTAATTTTTTGACGGCAACTTTCAAAAGGTTTACCAGTTACTTGGAATTTAACAACCAACTACATGCGGCTTTTATCCAAAATGTAATGTTGCGGTAGAATCAACGATGAAAATTTAGGCCTATTGTTACGTACATATCAAGCACAGACATACTGTGAATGGGACGTGGTACTTCCGTTTGTTACNTTAGCTTATAACCAAAGTTTTCATACAAGTATGGGACACACACCTCACAGATTAGTTTTTGGAAATGACGGGAAGCTTCCGCATTCAATTATTGACAAACCATTAGAATTCAGTTATGCAGACTTACCAACTTATGCAGAAATTTTGCCGCAAAAATTGCAATATTCTTTTCACTTAGTTAGAGACAATTTGGATAAAGTATCGGAAAAACAGCAAAGCCGCCAAGTTGAAGTATCTAAACCTCACGATTTCAAAATCGGTGACCGGGTATTATTTAAAGATTTGGCAATCAAGAAGCATAAAAAGCTCGACCCCAAGTGGTTCGGATTTTTGAGATGGTGAAAGTTTTGAATTATAATACGTGCGTAATAAAACAGTTACCCGATCAAGAACCTTTTATTACACATGTAAACCATCTAAAGCATTATTATGAAGGAATGAACTTTGATGCGAAATGGAATAATAAGAGCGATAGTTTGCTAAATGGTGAAACACACATTCCTTCAGAGTCAAAGCCAGCATCGCATCAAACACGTCATTAGACAGCCAAGGTTAACAGAGCGAGATATAATTTGCATAGTAATTGTAGAACGAATGAATGGTGTGATTTTGATGACGAAATACGTTTACCGATTATCAATGACGCAATGCGATCGGTCAACCGTAAAAATTCTGCTGTCACGAATTATGTAATCGCGGAGAATGAACACGTCTCATTTCGTAACATTCGGGTGANTGAATCACAACACTACAGCCGGGCGAATGAATAACAACACACACGTCGTAGAAATGTATCACGACATTTCGCAATTTTAATGACAACACTGAAGATTCGCGTACCTCGCATAACGATTCACAACAGATTGCGTACAGACTGAGAGCAAGAAATGTACACAAAAGAATGAGNCACCCAGAAACATACCAAATAGTGTTGATACAAAATCTAGTTTAATCGAATTATTAGAACATAACCCAGATTTCGAAAATTTGATACAGGACTCTAACATGATTGACTTGATCGAACGTAGCGGCTTTACGGACTCTAAAGATATTGAAGCATTTATAGCTGACCAGTCAGTTGTATATAATTTTCCGTGTAGCGAAGGAAAAGACACCTGAGACCCTATATTGCACCCAAAACCGGGCCCTTCCAATAAATTAAAAATTTGGAACGCATCCCCGACCGGTGCAGGGCATACAACGTGCCCTTTTTTTAAATCAAAGAAATTCGTCTCCTAAAGGAAACGCTAACATAGACTCAGTCATCCGTACTCCAGAGTTGTCTAGCATCGAAGAGACTGAAATTGGACACAGTGGTCTAAAAGTAGTCGACTTCACAGTAGACTCACCAGCTATGAATCAGGCTACGAGTGAAATGTTACTGCACACCCATCCTAGAAGGCAATCGCTTAGGCAAGAGTTGACAGTTCAAAGAATATTGAATGAAGAAGGTTCTGTGGTCACAGAAATTACTGAAAATGCAGACGGATCGAAAAAGATGATATCAATTAAATCTGTAGGTGCCGTTACTATCGATAAAGAAATGGAAAAATATACAAATGTCGATATTGGCAAGTTGTTGCCAGAGAATGAAATGTATGAGATACACTGTAACGAAAAGGGAATAGGCCCAGGATCTAGTTGGTGGTCCAAGGATGGGGCTAAAATAGGGTTTGATCTGTTTTATTTCTTAATCGTATTGAACCAGGGAGGTTATTCAGATATTATTATGTTTTATTATATTTTTCAGGTGGACCGATCCTATCGTGTGTGTTGACAGTGATTCTATATGACGTTGAATCCAATTATTCGGATCTGAAAATATTACAAACTACGAGTATTTATTTGGAAATGAAATAGTGAAATATGATTGAAAAACAGATACGTTTTTGAATTCAATCGCTATTAGAAGTACGTAAGTCTACGAGTTCATTATCAGTCAGAAATAATGCTGTTTTTAAAAAAAAA
>KZ887804.1:10184-20464 GCA_003456935.1 Machilis hrabei
ATGTAAGACTCTCAAAACAGTTGAATGGCTTGTATTAAGATCTCGTGCAATACGACGACTACTGCATGCAGGGTTCTCAAACACTGCATTTAAAACATCCTCTTCAAGATCTGGTGTTCTGGCTTCCCTCTCACGGCCAGTATCTTGCATACCAACTTTGAAAGTCCCGGTTTCTCGCAGGCATGAATNTACAGCTGCAAATGTAGTGTGATGAGGTTGCCGTCTCTGCGGAAACAGCTCTGCGTAACGTCGTTGTGCCGCTCTTCCGTTGCATTGCGTAAAAACCATACTCGAGCTGCATATCTGCTAATTCTTCATTACTAAACTCCATAATGTACTGTACTAACTAACACTCGTACAGTCGCAGCAAAACCTGAGACACAACTGGGTTGAAGCCTGGGAACAAACTGAAATTGTGTAGTACTGTACGCACGTTCAACATGAGTCAACAGTTGACTCATGTTGAACGTGCGTACAGTACTACCAGGCCTATCAAAGACTAATTCAGTTGACTGATAAACTTTTTGATAATAAAAGCTTTTTTTAATTTTAGAGGATACGTGTTGTTTCATATTTTTCAATCGCTGCTACTTGTAAAGATATGGACAGTGGTAATGGACTTCGCTGTTTGTTTTTGGATATGCAAAGGGGCTTACAACTCGAAAACTAATAATTTCTGGCCATATGTTCATATATATTTTTTTAATTGTTTTCATGTACTGAACTCACTCCCGAAGTTTGTCGGTAGAGTTCTGATCCACCCTGTATAATGACAATCCTGTATGAAATAAAAAAAAAATGCCTGTCAGTAAGTTTAAACAGACTATTAAGAAATTTAACTGGTAGCAATTTCTTAATAGTGAAAGCTGCATTAAGTGTGAATATAAGACTGAATTTTTCTTTTTTTTTCTGTTTTACTTAAGGGTGTTGACCACAGGTAACAATCACGGGACCTCCAGGACAACAACCAGTTTAATTTTTGACGTATCTGGAACAGATCCGGGAAATTAATCAGAGGGAGACTATCTTCCGGAGACACAGAACAGAGCCTTGAGTTTACTTTGGTGTAAAGTATTCTATAACTAATTAAAATATAATATGTGTAATTACCCCAAAATAGAGACAAGGCTTTGTTCTGTGTCCCCCGCAGATTAATTTTCTGGATTTATTACACATAAACCAGAAATACCATAGAGGAAATTGTTTTCCGGCTTACTGATTTCTGACCACTCGGGAGCCGATAAACACCATTTAGTGATAGACTGCTTAATATTGTGATCTACTGTATGTGTCATTTCTTTATGAATAGCTTGTTGGGGTCATTTTGAATAAATAAATATGACATAAGTTTGCATTGCTTCTACGTTTTTTCCACATTGCATTTGTACGGGATGTCCTTACGTTACCAAAAATTGTATCATATATTAACTATTTTGCAGGTATTTCAGCACCGACTGTATTCTATGCCGATGTAGACACAGGCTGCATATACATGGAAGACATCACTGACGGCATTACTGTTCGAGATTACATTACAGACGTTGAGAAACATTATCTCGGCACTCCAGAAAAGATTGATCGGTTGTGCGACGGCATCGGTTCTATACTCGGACGATTACACGCGAACAACATAGTTCACGGCGATCTGACGACCTCAAATATGATGTTGAAGAAAGACACCGAGGACATGAACATAGTGCTGATCGATTTTGGTTTGAGTTACACGGAAGAACGGGCAGAAGACAAGGCCGTCGACCTGTACGTTCTCGAACGAGCTTTCTCGAGCACCCATCCGGGTTTGGGGAGGTTTGGGAGGATTCTTGGGTCTTATGGGCAATCGAATTCCAGGGCCAAGGAAGTGTTGAAAAAACTCGACGAGGTCAGGCTACGAGGTAGAAAAAGAACAATGGTGGGTTAACAGGACTTTATATTTTTGCATTTTGTGTGTTTTAAAAGCTATTAAAAATAACTTTTTCGTTGATTCACATTTGATCTTATTCCATATTCTGTTTCAGCCTATCAAAATGTATGGAATAACTTATCTACATGTGTATAATAAAGAANTGACACTCTTTGCTAACTGACATGTTCGAGGATTGAAGTAAAAAAAGAAACTTTAATCAAGAAGTTTTATTTCAAAATGCCCATTTGCTTACACCGAATTTTTCATTTTATGATAATAACATTGTTGAGTTTATTGAATTCTATAAATTGGCTTTNACTATTCTTTGTTGTGTATGTTTCACAGTATACATTTATATTTTATCATTGAATAAAATAATGTATTCTAAACAAACGCATTAAAACAGTAGGCTATATCTGTAGAAATGCCATCATAATGATTAAAAAATGCAATTCAAATGTCAGACACACGTGAAAAAAGATAAAATACAGAATAAAACTAGATGTTAAGAAATAAATTAAATTTGGTGGGATAATCATCTGTAATTAATTGTGTATGAAGTGTCTAAAGATTGTGTTCAAATATTTACATCTTTCTCACCACACAAGCTGGGTAAAGACTGACTCACAACCAGGGACCGCAACCGAAATTGAACTGGATAGGTAGGCCTAACCTCCTACTCCGGTTCAGAGTGAAATCGGAGTAGAAATATACTCCGGGTTAACCCGGTGTATTTCAAAGAGAGAACTGAATTGCAATTCTGAGGAACAGA
Source organism: Machilis hrabei (assembly GCA_003456935.1). Taxonomy (NCBI): domain Eukaryota; kingdom Metazoa; phylum Arthropoda; class Insecta; order Archaeognatha; family Machilidae; genus Machilis; species Machilis hrabei. The sequence continues at coordinate 12,860 of KZ887804.1, forward strand.
ATGAGCTGTTTGGATAATCCACGTCGGAACTGAACTGTATTTGAAGAACTGTTGTATACTTTGTCTACACTCAAAAGAACTCTAGAGGCGGGAAGATAGTAACTGGCAGCCAGCATGAGTTCAGGTAGTTAAGCNGTTTATTTTGCCTATTCTGANAGTGACAAATTGTTTGGTTCACTCTGTAGCGACGTTCATTGTTCTCTCACAGGTGCGGAAGGAAACAGTNCAAACGAAAAAGTGACAACATTGGGCCAGGCTACCTGCTACGGTACTCAACCGGAAAGCGTGTGCCAGCTTAGCTAGCTGTAATCCCTTAAAGCTTATTAGTGTGTCCACGCCTACAAGGTTCTTTTGAACATAGGCTCACTATAGACAGACACACATCATTGTGCGTTGTCCTTCGTATTCAACCGGCTTTATCGTAATGCCCAGGCCACACGTACGTAGGCCTACAGGCTTCTAATAGGCAGTGCATTGCCAATTGGTAAAGTTGGCTTTTTTTTCGTTTGAACAGTTGAATTGCTTCACTCACGTCCCGAGCTGTGTCGACAAATATCGATATCGAGTTTCGAAAACAACTTGTACATTTTAGTATTTATCTCTAGTTAACCTGTCTGGTCTATTGGCTAGCGTACCTTGCTCGAGATACAGTGTTGTGGTCCANCAGACCAGACACGTAGGGAAATTAATAAAATGTGCAAGTTCTTTTCGAAATTGGGTACCGATATTTTCAAAACTAGATATTGATATTTTTCAAACTGTATATCAATATTTGAGAAATTAGTATTTTTTTTATATCGATATTAAAAAACAGAATTTCGGTATTTGAAATCTAATATTGCATAACCTGATAACGATTCATTTGGGAACAACATATTCGCTTGTTCCTTTCACGCTCCTGTTCTCACGAACGATCCCTTACAGCAGTACGATTAAAACCAGTTCCAGAACTCTTATTGCATTATGTTCCGAGTCCCTGGCTTCTAAGACGTATTTCACTCTTGGCAGGAATTGCACCGTCAGAACCTCGCGCTCGTACACTGCTTTACCGTATTTGATATTGCACGTTTGTGTTTTCAACGTATCAAGGGCAAGAACTTGGAAAAGCGCAGAGTTGAACTTAATATTGAATTGTTTCAGTAGTATTAGCAGCCAGACTGATCTAAAGGATGTGAAGTTTTCATTTTGCTCTGGTCGGACTTACTCTTACATTAGATTAGAATGTTGAGAGATTTAAAGTTGGAATGGAATTGCTTTCGGGAGGATAAGACTTCTTGCCAGAGTAGAACCGAAACCAAAGTCAAATGTTTTAAACGCATGTATCAGAGTGGAACTGGTTANGTGACGTTTAAACTACCTCGTAAGTTTCCCACTCCGATTTCATCAGTTCACTGCTCGAAGTTGAACTGTATTTGGATAGGTTGAGTTTCACTCCAGTCCGGAATTGAACTGTAAGTGGAATATAGTTTCAGTCGTGCTCCCTGCTCACAACTGAAATTCCATAGTGTTCAGGGTTGTGAAACGCAGACGCTTTCGACATACTTTTCTTGCCATTTTATTTCTCGTTGTCACGACCAAGACATCTTACAGCATCTCCATTAACTAATACCTAACCAAACTTTCTTGTAGGAGAGAAACATCAGCTAGACTTCTCGCAAACTACGTGAATACCGATACTTTTTAGCATCCCGGAAGCTAAAAGTGTCCCTGCTGTCAACAACCCTGATTGTTTTTCTTTTAAAGATTAGCCAGAAAAGAGGCATGATTGAGATCTAATTTTCTTGCTGACATTTAATAAACTGAAGGTAGACATTAAAATTTGAAATTTCGGTTATTAGCCTATGCAGAGTGAAGAAGGTGTCAAGATTTATACATGATTTTTAGACAGTGCTGCTGAGGAAGATATGTTCTTACCTTACTCTAAATTTCTGGTTTTTATACTTTGACTTTTCCTTAAATAATTTGCAGTTCTTCAGGAATTAACTTTAAACTTGGTGTTATGATCATTTTGGATATTTTATTGCTATTGCTGTTGGATTATGGTTCCACTGTTATGACATCTCAGGTGTAATGGAGACCCCATCCGCGTCGTAATGACGCTTCAGGATAACTCAATTTTGAATTTTGCCACTCAGCCGACACATAGCCGGATGTGGGATCTTTTACATCGAACACTTATCGATGGGACCCGCCTTTAACGTGCCTACGATCATACCTTAGTGTGGAGTGCTTCACAGGCAGGCTCGTAGGATAACCCTTTTCACCCAGGGCTAGGAGCCGGCCCCGGGATTTGAACCTCCCGATCAGGAGGCGAGNACTCTAACCACTAGGTCAACCTGTTGGTTGAGATATTTTAGAAACTATAACAACATCACATCCAAATGCATNAAGCACTTGTAAGTGTTGCTTTCTTGAACACATCTATACTTTATAAGTGACACACAACAGTCAGTACATCTGCGGCATAGAGGAAATAAATAGATGAACTGCATTTCTTCAGTGTTAAGGACCCAAAAACTTATCATGTCTGTCTTAAGTGTGCATCAGTGAGTTAAGTAAACAAATCCTGCATGAACTCTTAAATGAAGGACAACTCGGAAGGCTTATAAACATTATAAAGGAGCAAAAGGTTCCAGAATGTGACATCCTGCAAGATTCTTCAGCTAAGGTGTATGAAGAAAGATTACATATTATCAAACAAGCCAGCACTGATTTNTTTTAACAGAAATGGTTTTAGTTTAAAGGGCTGTATAAGAAACGGCACTTCGTTTATCTTCGCTTAGCCAAAGACAACGAACGAGAACTTCACACCTTTTCAACCCTGTTTCACCCAACGAAACAAGTTTAATCATTCAGGCACAAACCTAATAATATCTTAAAAGAATTAAGAATAATAAAATAAAGTACAGATGTTTTCAATGTGTACACAAAAGATTCTACACACTACTGCTCTTAACTAGATAAAGGGAGCAGCAAAAGTGTTGGTCTGTTACAGAAATAATTCAAAATAATGTCTTTAAAGGTAAAGGGTCTACTTTCAGTCCTCATTTTCCTAAATATACGGGAAACGTGATGTGCCATTCCAGTGGAGACACCTGTGCTTCCCTGTTGCATTTCGATAACANGCCTTGCTATACATTTTCGTTTGTTTTATTCTAGTTTGATTTCCGTAANATGCCTTGCTACGTCAAACCAGAACAATGTTAAGTGGTGAATGATTTGTGTTTTGAGCTCTTCGTCAATATTTTTTATTTTTCCTTTTGATTTTATCGTGTAACTGGAATTCCCNTTATTAAGGATTCTCGACTTCGTTCGCAAGATAAAGTAACAACGCGTATGTAAAATTATNAAAAGTCAATGTAAAATTTCAATATTCATATTTTCTTGATTCTGTGACTGCTACAGTTAATTTCTAAACTTTAAAATTATCTACATTCAAAATTATGATAAGGTTTATCTTCCTGTACTCCAAAAAAGGTTAAAATCAATATTACATGTAGAATATCTTCTAGACTTCATCAGGATGTTCATAGAACATCCTGATAAAGTCAAGATGAAATATTGATTTTCAACTTTTTCGTAGTACGGCAAGATAAACGTTATCATAATTTTAAATGTAGAAACATGAATTCCTACAGACAAAATATCAAATTTAAAATTCATCTTGATTCTATTCGTTTCCAGATATNACACTTTGTTACTCCATTTCGTGGTTTCCTGGACAAATTAGAACTAATTAAACATTTCGATAGTCAGGCCATTTTCTTCAGAAATCATTAAAGCTGAAATGTCCTTATATTTAATTAGTTTTATTTTGTCCAGGAAACCTCGAAATGGAGTAGCAAATTTAAAATTGTCATATGAAAATGTCCGTAAACCAAAATGCATTAAGAAAAAGGCAGCACTTTTTTGTATTCTTAAAGAAAACCCTAATAATTATAGTTAGATCATCAATTCATAACTGTTATGAGAAAAAAAAGGTGATGAAATTGTAAATACCTACAGCCATTGTGATTCTATCAAGGCCTATACTGCTTAGATTATTGCTATTATCACTTATTGATGTGTTTGGTTAAATGCAAAATATAAACGTTGATCAACTAAGTGTTTTGGCATTTCAAATTAAAAGATTTGTAATTTTAGTTTCCATTTACAAATTTTGGATTACTCGTCCACTTTACACTCGAGAGATGTGCAGACAATACTAATATTTGAAGAACAATTTTTTTTTTATGTTTAAGAATGCTGTTTATTTATTGCTTTGCTTGCAATATTTCAAACGTTATCCGGTTAATGGAACGCACAATCAATTCACTACATTTAGGAAGTTTCACTACACACGTGTATAAGGTAGGGACAGTCGCAACTTCCATCCAGGATATCTATGTAAAATAAAATTTTATAATATATGTTTTTATTAATGCATGTTTTTCACATTCAGGATCAAAATATATATACAGTATCATTAAAAAAGGTGTCTGGGATTACATGATGAAATTTTAACGAATTTATGCCTGCATTCACCAGCGTGTGATTCTCATTTAATTCTAGATTTAAATCTTGGTCATTAGAAAATCATATTCACGAGTCCATTAAATCTGATTTGAGGTTTAAATTAAATCTCGATTTAAATTGCCGGGTCTGGCAATTTAAATCTGATTTAAGTCTTCGTGCACGTGTGTCGATAATTAAATAGACAGCAATTATGGCGGAAGAATTGGAAAATTTTGAGTTGCTTGAAAATTTATATGTGTTATATAATGTTGCAAATGACAGATGACATAAAAAAGGTAATGGAAATCGAATTAATGATTTCGAAAAGTTAGATGAACTTCTTTTTTTTTTTTCACAGTACTAGCTAAAAAAAAAAGACAACCTTTGATGATTTGGTGACTGAATTACAGAATCAGGTTAAAAGCAAGTATAGGAGACACTTTTGTAAAATAGCGTCGTGGCCGGTGCGTTTAAGATTATGACGTTAATTGCAAATAAATTATATTATCAAACTCTTTCAATAATCTTGTCGTGCGAGGTGGCCATAACTGAACTGACCTAAAAATCAAGTATTTGAACTTATGTTTTTCTCAAAGTCGTCCATTACACCTCAATTAATTTTACGGATCTAATGAATCCTGTAAACACAAGTCTGATTGGTAGTTGATTCCTGTTATTTCATAAAATGTTTTACCTTATACAAATTTGCTCCAAGAGTGTCTGTGATTGGTTGTCTTATACAATAATCCTCTTACCTGATAGGAACTGTCCTATTGAAAATTGCAGAGAAATCGCTTAAAGTCCCTTAAACAATTCCTTGAGTTAGGCTGTTATACTACTTGCAAACACCATTGTCTCGTGAAACTCTTTCAGTAATCTTCTCGTGGAAGGTGGCGATTATTACCAAAGATATTTTACATTCAAATCACGCACACCTTTTTCNATCGTCCTGTATCTCAGCATAGATATATGAGGTGTCCCAGATATATTTTGAATGCAATATCCCAGATTTGAGACATTGAAAATGGGATACCTGTGAGACATTTCATATATCTCGGAGATAAATTGAAATGTGACATTCAAAATGGGATAGCTCAACTTAGATATCTGAAATACTTCTGGAACACAATATCTCAGAAATGTGACATATATGGAATATTTGTAAGATATCTCAGTTTAGATATCATGGAGACATCCCAGAGCTATATCAAACACCATGCTCTAGAAATGTGACATATATGGTATATCTGTGAGAGACCGAATGGAATATCNTAGCTTAGATATCTCGAACGCAGTATCCTAGAAACGTGACGNATGGGATATAAAAAATAGGATATCTCATAGATNTCCCAGTGATATCTTGAATGCTATATCCAAGAAATGTGACATTATGATGTATGGGAAATGGGATATCTGTGAAACACCTATGAGAGATCTGATGGGACATGCCAAACCATTTGGAAAAGAACTTGACAAGAAGAAATATAAATTGTGCCTATGTATGCCGACATTCGTAACAACACAGTGGATAAAACATGCGATTGATTTAAGACAAAGCTTACAATGACAACATTAAAAAGTTCTTTTAACCAAGTTACGCAATCATATCTCTACTGCAAATCGAGAAGCAGCTCGGACATCCACCTTCGAGATTGGAGCAATCTGCTTTGTGCGTTAATTTTAAAATGGCTCCAAGTGGAGAACAATGTAAGACCACAAAAATCAAGAGAGAGGAAGAAGTTCTACTTTGTTTGTACACGAATTTAGTGACATGATTGTCTGTTATTAAATATTAAAAATATGTCAATACACAGGCAGCAGGTATATATGATTGACTTAAATTTTGTTGTGAAACCCAAAGACGATAAACAGTTTCAGTGATGCTATTAGTGGTTCTGGATATGGCAGAAAAAATGAGCTTGTGTGATGTCACCAAAACACGGAAACATGTGCAAGGACTACTAAAAAGTGGATATTGTCTGCACACTTTTGACCTGTCCATCGATTTAAGTTCAAATAGTAATCATCATTAGAATTGGGCAAGTTGTGTTGTTTTTTATTTTGCCTACATCTACCGGAAACCATTAACTGCGTCTTTTTTAAATCTGTTTCACAGTGTTTTCTTCAGACTAAAATGCAATGCAACAACTTGGTGCTTTTGAACATGAATTGTCGCAGAAAAAATTATCTGTACAACAATAAATTTGTATCTTTGATTAACTGACGCTGTATGTCGAGCAGATACCAACGCCCCCTCAGTGGCTAAATCATCCCTTTGCCATTGTGATTTATTGGGCAAGCTCGAGACATATTAGATCACCATTATTGCCTGTAGCATGAAAATAATCGCAGTATTTTGAAACCTACAGTCAATCCCCACCAATGTTTACATGTTGTCTTATGTTTCAGCTAATGCGTTGGTCAAAGATAAGTCAATAATGACGTCACGTTCCTGAGTTTAAAGTTTAAGGCATGCGGCCTTATAGGACCTATGTGATTCGTAAATTATTTCATGTGTCCAGACTTGAGCCCATGTGGGTCCACTAGAGAGGCTTAATGTCCGTTAAGGCGGATCCCCAATAGGCGAGCGATGCGGAGTGTCGTCATTGTTGTTGTGAGCGTTTGGCCGACGACCAGCTGCCTCAATAAGGTGACGAACTCTGGGGCGATTTTATCAGCGCTGCGTGATTTTCTAGTTTTTAATCACCCGAGATAAACGTCGATAGTCATTAAATCTAATCCACAAAGACATGTTTCGTTAATGTGACACGAGTTGAGGTCAAATGCACAAAAAATAAGGGGAGGAGAAGGAACAATTAAATATTGCGCAAATAGGAAAAGAACTACTACCATGCATTACAGAGTAAATACAACGGACAACAATAGAGGGAAAAGCAAAATTATTCAATGGTAGGGTTTAAGGAACTACATACGCAGAAATCCAGTGCTATCCCACACAGCATGGAATATCCCAGGGATATCCTATAAATGTCCCAATCTCCCATATACATCCCAGGATATTGTAGGATGTCCTGGGAATATCCTAGGGATATCTCACCTGGGATATCCAATTTAAGGACATGCCGGACATTTATGGGATATCCCACAAAT